>JAABUG020140280.1:0-16737 GCA_011319215.2 Scortechinia acanthostroma
GATAATCCATTTCAGAATCAGACAACCCTTGAATGAAGCCGAGATAGCCTTCGAAGAAAGAGGACAAGCACAGTAACAGTTGTTACACCAACAGAGCTCCCAAAATTATGTAGCCAGACCTATTTCCACTCCCTGCTCCCCCCCGTCAGGCGACATCGGAATAACATGGAGCATGCCATACTAGCTTCGCTCCCTGGAAGTGACACCCGTTGGTCGACTTGACGGCTTAAGTTCTGACAGACCGCTATGACAGGACACAGCTCTCACTG
The DNA here is from genome assembly GCA_011319215.2 of Scortechinia acanthostroma. Lineage (NCBI taxonomy): Eukaryota > Fungi > Ascomycota > Sordariomycetes > Coronophorales > Scortechiniaceae > Scortechinia > Scortechinia acanthostroma. The sequence goes on from JAABUG020140280.1 coordinate 270, forward strand.
GGCAGTTATCATTAGAGACGCAGGTTATGCAGACTCTGCTTTTATCACCACGGACTTCAAAGGAACCTTCCATGCAGCCTTCTCTGCAGTAGGTCCACAACAACCTCTGTGGCGTACCAGTCGTCATTCTTGCTTGATGGCCTGTCTATTGGACGACCCGCTTGTTTCGTTGAGGCTACTGTTCTGTCTTTGCCACCCTTTCAAGCTTCTTCTTTGAAGGCTCTGTATTGGCGTGCCAACGGTTCTTAGAGCCGCAGTCAACCTTGGAGAGGATAGTGGATGGCTACAGGCGATGAGGATGTTCAGCCTCATCCTGATCCACCGAGAGAGATGTCTTGCTTGACCTCAAGACATAGCAAATAATTTTATCCATCACCAACCAAGTCAGTGGCAGTATGCCGTACGTATCGAACAGTCCTGCGCTCGCCATTGCCAGAGCCTCTCAAGTGTGAGACAAGGAGGATCTAGAAGGTGAGAGAGAAGCTCAACGTCCGAAACATGGACTACTTGTGTCAGGAACCATTTGGATTTTTCGAGACGGAATGGACATCCCCTTTTACTTCTGCTTTCAGAATGAAATCAGGAAAGTCAAACCGGATGACTTCAAGACTGATACTCGTACGCGACAGACGGCGTAGGATGCGTCATCAAGCAATGCCGTCTTCTGCGAGTCAGACCGCAGCGGAATCAAAATAGATATAAAGCAATGACTTCAGTTAGCCTGCCTGCGAAGGTCATCATCAATTAAATACATTTGACCTCAAGTTGATGGGAGATTCGATGTCGACAGAGCAGGCAGCTCCATGTCCGGGTCGATAGAGTGCAAACAACGCAAACACGTCCAAGCCCCGTGACTCTCGAGGTAGACCTCTATGGTGCATCGAAATCGAAGTCGCTTCCCCAACCCCCCAATCCATGTGTCAGGGACTCCAGGTTACATTGGACGTTACCTATATACAACCCCGGGGTAAATTGAGGCCTAGGTAACTCCTCAATTGAGCATTCTGCATTATACATGGCATGACATGACATACAGCACGCAGGCAAGCACGCCCGTTGCGAAATGCGACGTTGCCGGGTGTCCCCCGTTACTTTCGGACGGGATGATGCTTGTCGACTGCGGCATCATAAAACAGCTCGGGCAACACCTGTGTGACGTCTCTCAATCTGGGGTAAAGGGGTGGAAAGGAGCGAGGCCATCCCGCTTACTACAAAACACGAGTACGTTATGGTGTCTGGATGCATTAGGAACAAAGTACCATACTGCTTGGAATTCGTGCTGCTGTAGGCACCGTAACTGGGCTGGACCGGATGCAGGTGATTGGGCCTTGGAGGCTGCCATGCGTTGAAATTTGAAAATTGAAACCCTTACTTCATATTGGCATTGCCGGAACCAGAAAAGGAGAGATTGACCAGTGGATCAGACTTCGCAGCCAAGCAAGAATCGGCACAAGTAGACATGGTCCAGACAATTCAAGCAATTTGAGGCAGATCGTAGCGGATGTCATTTAGCACGTTGATAATCTTAGACACGCGAATACCAGAAAATCATGGAAGGAAAAGAGCAAAATAAAAGAAAACAAATAAAAGAAAAGAAAATTACATATGAGTCACAAGAAACTGATGGTGAAGCTTTTAGGCAATAAACCTGAGTCTCAACCCGGAGGCGGTTGCACTCAGACAGAAAGGAAGACCCTTGTAAAGGGAAACAAGCGAAATAGAAACCCGAGATATCGTACCATCTTAACATCATGCACGCCGAACCATCCATCCAGAGTCACAATGTACAATCCAATTCTACCCAAATTCGATTCGCGAGAGCAATGTTAGATCGCTCGCCCATTAGCACAATCTGTGTGCAATGCCATCATATCTTTGATCACTAGTCAAATAGACGAGCAATGAGACGAAATTGCGCATTTAAGCAGCCAGCAGAGGCTCTCTGCTCTCCAGAGGCTGGCGGGTATGCTCAATGGGTTCTGTGTGCGGCTCCTGCCTGGGGGCCTCCGGGAAGTCCGTCGTCTTGATGACGGATACGGGGCTGGGCTCCTGCTTCACAATGGCTTCGGCGCCAGCCTCCTTCTTGGTAACAGCACCAGCGCTCTTGCTAGTTTCTGGTGAAGCACTGCGGCGATGACCAATGTACTCTTGAGCCTTGGCGCTGTAGTCACCGACGTACTGCTTCACGAGACCGGTGGCGTGATAGGTACGCTCCTCAGCAAGGTCCTTCAATTGGTGGGCTTGGGAGTTGATCATCCCATGGAAATTCTCGATCTGAGCATCAATGACTTCGCGGTTGTTGACGTAGATGAGAGGGCCCAGATAGGCGACGGTGACAGCGATCAGAGACAAACCCCACAATGGGAGGAACTTGATCAGCCAGTAGGCAGTAAAGGCGGCAGAGAAGGCCTGGAATTCCAGTTAGCGCTGAGTTCATTCTGCAAAGGACAATATGGAAAGCGGATTCGAGTTTGAACATACAGCAACAGTGTGGACAACATTCTCGGCGAACAGAATACGCTGGAACTCGAGAAGAAGGAAGTCTGTGAGCTGTTCGAGGTCCTCCAAGACTGCCTCAACGGTTTCCTTGGGTACAGTGTAGTATTTGCGAGGACGGAAAGAGCTGGCGAGGCCCTGTGACAGCACGAGACGACCACCGATTTCGGCCGCAGCAGTGACTACCATCTCAAATCAGCCACGCGTACGAAGTATAGCACCAACCAGTATCAACTCACATCCCAAGGCCAGATACGTAAACTTGAAGAACCAGCGAAGAAGAGGCAGGTAACGGGCGGCAAAGATAAAGGCGATGACGCTCACAAAGGAAACGGCAGTAGCTCTGGGTTGCTCCCACTGGTGCATGTCAGTAACAGACATAAAATCCAGACCAGGAGATAGCTCACGCTCAGAAGTCTGTAAAGCAAGGAATGATAGTCTATGCGGTCATTAGCTCTGTCTTCTGAGGTTGCTGGGCTTGAGCTGAAAATTGCAGCACATACAGGTCAGGGGCTGGCCGGTCGCAGTGGTTGTTGAAGGAGTGGAGCTCGATCTCAGGTCGCGCAATTCATCCTGGGTACGCGAGGCCTCCGACTTGATGTTGCTAATAACAGGACCTGCAAAGCAACCTTGTTAGAACTCTATTTCGCGGCTATTGATTGATTTCATTCTGTACCGTTTGTGATAGTATCTCTGATGCCTGAATTGCAACGTCAGTCTGTGTAATGGTAAGGTAGACCGTAGGGAAATGAGAAACTATAGATAGCAGTCGTAGTTAGCATTTCTGTCTTCAAAGAAAAATCGGCAACATCTGCTCCAAACGTACCTTACTGCCGTCAGGGTTGGGATAGTTCACGTCACCGTCGGCCATGGCGGAAGTTTGTGTGGAAAGCTCTGGAACTTGGGTCACAAAGTATGAAGATGATTTTGTTGTCAGGGGACCGTCAGAAAGGGTCTGAAATATGAACAGATGAAGTTGATGAGATTAATAGGAGTGTTTGGAAGAGAAAAGGATGAGAGAGGGAGGGAGGGAAGTGGATGGGGGCAACAGCAGAAGAAAAAAGATAAGGAGAGAGGGTCGTGCTCTAGTCTGGTCCGGACTGGTCTGATGTGTTTTGGTGGTGATGCAATACCAAGCGAGCCGGACAGGTTCGGGGTTCCTGTCTGGTCGTGTGCTTCACTGCCTTTCCAGTTTCTTTTGCCGAGTTAAGGGACGATCCACTCAAGTATTATTCTGCAGGAAAAGACGTCATTTAGACTATTGTTCACTAACTGTTCTCTCGTTTCGAAGTATTAAAGAGTCCTACCCACTCTGTATAATGACGGCGGGAGCTGTCTGACAGAGCTACTATTAATATTTCTGGGCTCCTCCGACATGTGATAGCGGCACTCATTTCCTAGACTATGACATACGCAGCATCAACATCATAGGGGGCACTCTATCGCCACACTTTGCAAACTTGGCAGGCGACACACTCATGAAGGCAAAGTTCCAGTGCTACTACTGTACTACTACGTACAAAGGTAATTATGATTTGTATCTGGGTGATTCGAATGTCCAGTTGTGATCTCTCGAGCATTGTGGCTGGAAAATCACATTCACGGTACTGACCCCCGCATATGGGCGAATGGTGGAAGCTGTCAAGGTTATGATCTCACAATGATATCTCGACTCTGACGGGCTGATCCGAAAGCGCATGATTGCGCTGTTGTTGATTGCATGAACACTAGCTCAGCCAACCCCTCTGTAAAACTGCGCCTTCAAGCACAAGCTTATGGTTCGGTGGATATGCGGCTCATAACTGCTAAGCTCTTGAATATAGTTCGGAGGTCTGGCCAAAAGATTAGATCTAATTCCTCGACCCAATTGACTGTTCTCAAATCTGGCTCCGTTATCCCTTTGGTGAAGGATCCTCTTTGCCTTAGAAGTAGTCAAGGCTCACCGACGCGAGCGGATTCCATTGCCGGAAGCAAGGGATCAAACGAGTGCAGAACAACAAGAGACTGGTGCAGGCTCTGGCCATCAGAGATGACACCTCTAGTGTGCTGCTGGCTATTGAGAACATGCGAAAGTGGCCCTATCGAGGAATCGCGTAAATCAAATGATCTAGACAGGTAGTTAGATGCCAGCAAAATCAGGCATACTTCATGATGTAGCAATCACGTGATCTGGCGGGACTCACGCGTCTCCGATGTTTTGATGCTCAACGTCCGCCGACGACGAGCGACCGCAGTACACTGTTCGCCAGCCAACAATAGCCGCACCACACCATAAATCGATGTTTGCCTTGCCTGATCTTGACTCCTCAAAACGGGCATTTTGGCCCTTTACGTGATTTCATCCATCCCTCCCGCACCCGTCCAGTAAATCCTTCCTATCGCATTTGTTTACATCGCCATGGCGCCTGCCGGACCGAGGGTGCAGAAGCCTGTGGGCTCTGCAGCATGGATTTCAACCGAGAAAGAAAACTTTGCGCAGCTGGTCGATCAGGAGATGGAAGAGATTGAGTATCCTGTGCGCCATGAAATGGATTGGTTGAATGAACACATGGCAGAGGTGTTCGCTAGCAATCAATTGTGCGTTCTGATCTACGTCTCAATCAAACCGTCGACCCTTGCTGACTGCGAAATAGCAATTTTACGGACGTGTTCAAAACTCCCGGAAAGCTCCGAGGTAAGACACCTCGAACAGCACGGAAGCGGAATGTAAATGAGAACAGAATTGTACGTTGGCCGCACCCTTTGCTACGTTCGATGTTTGTGATTATTCGTACTGACCAATCTTAGCCCTTGAGTGAGATCTTCACAACGTCTCATAGTCAAGGAGATGGCAGTCATAATGTCAGCCCCGCCCGTTCACCCGTCAAACCTACCGCTGCGCCCATCACGACTGCTCCGTCCGAGCCAAAAGTCTCTCCAACCAAGACGAAGGACACCGTAGAGACTACCTCGAAACCTCAGTATCCTGATTTGACCCGGAATTTGAACTCGTTTCCCCAGTATAATACCGACTCGGGTTACCATGGCATGCCAGACGATGAAGGGGAGTATCACGATGATGATGTGGTTCTCACCCAAGTGCAGTCGGAGACGCAGACATCCACCCAACCTCTCGAAGACGAGCCCTTAACCGCGAACGAAAACGAAAACCAACCATCGCGAGAGTCTGTTGATCGTCGTACAACAGCTGCTTCATTCCATTCGGCTCAAGAAGACGTACGCCAACGCGGAGAGACGGTCGAGCCTATGGAGTCTGTGGAGACTATCAACAATGAGACAACACCAAAGCAGGAAAGGATGGCTTCTGCCACGCCTCAGCCAGAGGAGAAGCAGCCGGAAGCATTTGTCGCAGATCCGGCAGCAGAGGAGGCGCCCGAGGCCGAGTCCGAGTCCAAGTCACGGCCGGAACCACAAACATCGCCAACCAAGTCTTCTCCGATGAAACAACCAGCGCCTCCGGTGGAAGAAGAGATCCAAGAAAAGGACGATATGCCTCTTGACTCGCTTGATGACATCGGCACGCCTTCGGACAATTCCACACCGGAAAGACCTCCCATCCGCAAGAGCAGTCTGAGCTTTGCATCGCTCCCCGCACGGGAGCCACTGTTGAAGAAGAGCTTGGGTGCATCGAGAATCTCTCGCACGAGCCACATTGATATTCCTAGATTGAACAATGCGTCAGGTCCCAGTTCATTTGGTCGGCAACCCGGTGAACGCAGAAATACTGCTCTGGACGAGGAGCCAGCGCTGGATGACGACATGGACATTGATAAAGGTAGAAGAGGTGCTCAGCAGCAAGATGACATCGACGCAGAAGCAGACGCCACAGCTAGCAAGGCCCATACCAAGTCTTCGACTCAAAGACTTCACGAAAAGATTAGCATGCTTGGCAAACTTCAACCCTCGCGGCCCACGAAATCCATCCCATCCGTCTCAGGCCTATCCTCCGCTCACGTTGCTTACCCTGAGCTCCCAGCAGCCAGTGCAAAGCTGGAGGTGCCTAATCAGGAATCTCGCGAAACGTCTGCACCGGAGCTTATGGCAATCGACGGGGACGACTGGATCAAGCCAATAGACTCTCCACAAAAACCAACTGCTCCCAGAAGCCCGAAAATGGAAGTGAAGTTGAAAGAGTCCACGAATGAAACGAGTCGCGCATACAGTGAGAAGGCTTCGGTACCACGAACTCAGAATCGGAGCGACGCGGACACGGTGAGAGCCAGCAACCGAAGCGTCGCAGAATCGATCCGTGAAAAGTCTTCCACACCAGCATATTCTTCGCCCCAACGGCCTGCCCATCAGAAGAGTGCGTCAGTGTCCAATACGCGTCACCAGGCTTCCACAACACCAGTGGGCTCCCCCGTCGCCGAGCGTCATGATGGCCCTCTGAGCGCATCCAAGTTGAAACTTCAATCCATCATGAGATCTGCCAAGGGTCTGTTTACGAACACCGGCAGTGTGACAGCTGCAGCAAGATTGGAAGCGTCCTCGCCTGATGAACTAGGGTTGCACTCGTACAATCGTTCAAGCCCTCATGCTGCTCGTGAAGCACAAGATCGTCGGCCAGTCCAGATATCTAGCCCTCTTCCTCGACAAGAAGGGCGCAGAACGCGAAGCTCGACAGAGAGGGAAGAGAAACGCAAGCAAAAAGAGCTTGAAGATCGTCGCCGAGAAGAGGAGCAGGCGGAGAAATCGCGGGTAGAGGAACGCCAGAAAGCCCTTCAATTGAAGCTCGCCCAGGAAAGGGCGCGGATGGAAGAAGAAGAACGTAATGCTCCTTCTTCGGCGGCCGCCGCTCCAGCCAGCTCGACAAAGACACAGCCGCTACAGAGACATCAATCAAGAGAGCCCGAGCCCAGCCATGAAACTGTTACTCGGGCACCCAGCCGAATGTCCGTCTCCCAACAGCAGCCAAAGCAGAACGATCGTCGCCCTGTCAAGCCCACTCGTGAAGTTCTCCAGAAACCCAAGCCTCAGCCTGTGTCCATTCGTGTTGGCAGCGCGCTTTCGCGCCAGATCCCACTGGCATCCACTTCTGTGGCGTCTAGTGCTCCGGAGCCCAGTTCTGTCGCTGCACCGCCTTCAGCTTCCAAGCCGCCAACTCTCAAGAAGAAAGCAAGCAATTCTTCTCTACATACGGCCTCTTCAAATAGCAGCTTCAAGAGCTCAGTCTCCAGCCAATCGCAACGCAAAGTTCAGCTTGCGAATGAGAGAAAGAGGGAGCAGGAAGAAAGAGAGGCGCGCCGCAAGGAGGAGCAGAGACGCGAGTTGGAACGCAAGCGAGCTGCTCAGCAACAAGAAGAAGCGCGTCGTCAGGAAATGCGCAGCCGAGCAGAGGCCGAACGCCGGGAAAGGCTTGCTGCCGAGGATGCGAAGAAGGCCGCCCAGATACAGGCGATCGAGAAGCGGAGACAGGAAAATGCACGGAGACTGGAAAGACAGGGCAGTCAACAACCTACTAACGAACGGGTAAGTGTATCTGGCGACGAAGCTTGAAGCCCATGCTAATGTTTAATGTACTTTAGGCTTCAATTGTCCAGCCAGAGAGACCTCTTTCACAGGCTGCCCGACCCGCGTCACGGCTTGGATCCATCCAACCCTTCGGTCGGACAATCAACCCGCCTCAGCCCAATCCGGCGAAACCACCAAAGAGAGGGCTGGAAGAGGAAGCCAGCTACCGTCCCGCAGCTATGAAGTCCAGTACTGTCCAACCATCCGGGGAATCTAAGCGCAGGAAGACGGAAGATGAACACAACCCCATGTCCGCCATTCGACCCACAATGGCCCCGCCTATCAGACAGTCGGGAATCCGCAAGGTATGCTCCCGCTATTTTTGAATGAGTTTGATCATGTTTGCTCATCTCGTATTTCAGGAATCCATGAAACCTCCCATCTATGGCCACGGACAATCTTCTACACATCAACCAGGCTCTTCGATCTTCAAAACCGCCCAGCCCCAAAGGCCAGCTCACCCCATGGATATGGCAAAGTACGCGAGCGGCAAGATACCCTTTGCAGAGCCCAGCAATGCCGCGTCTCAGCTACCTGGACATAAGACTCCAGGCGCCAGCTCGTCTCAAAGGGCACCGGCGAAACCGTCTCCCAACTATCCCGACGGCGAGAAGATTCATCTTCCTGAGATTGCTACCGATAGTGAGGATGAGGACTCGGATGCGGAGATGCTTCCCGTGCCCAAGTGGGCTCAGCCTAAGGAGCTCGAGAACATCCTTCGCCAGCAGGAAGGCATGGAGGCGGACTCGATCTTTGGTCCCATCGCTCCGTTCTCACTCGAGGAGACATTCAAGGGTGACAAGAAGATCAAGAAATTCCGTGAGCGTACCAGCAGCGCCCATTGGTCCGGTGCCGATGGACTGACCCAGGAGGAAATCCGGCGTGACCTCGCCGAGCGTCAACGGCTGAGGCTCAATGGCGGCTGGAGCTTTAACTGATGATTTCTGGCCCCATTCTTACATTGGTTCGGGTATTTATTCGATTTTTATGCTGGGGTGCATTGCTAGCGACAGCTGAACTGGAAGAAATTGGGTGATTGACATACCTGGCGGCGTTTGCGGATCGTTGATATGCTATTAGCTTTGTAGTTGCATTATTGGGAACATAATTCAGGCATTAGATTTACATCAATCACATGCATTTTAGGTACTTTGATGTAGTAAAGGCTTGGTTTCTTCCAGTCAAAATACGACAGCCCTGTAGTGTCCATGTTCCGTCCAGTTTTTTTTACTGAGATATATATTATTCTATCTGCTGTACAAAACATCACATTCAAACAAGTACTAGGAGTGGCAGATGAGCAAATAAGATAAAATAGAGGAAGAAGGAAGAAGAAAAAACAAAAGAAAATCAAAAGAATAAGAAAAAGAAGAACGACAGAGGGAGGAAGCACACCAAACATACTACCAGTGACGAATCTCAGGGGTAAAAAAAGATGCATCATCCGTGAATCGAACACGGGCCTCGTCGATGGCAACGACGAATTCTACCACTAGACCAATGATGCTAGTTGTTGACTTTACTTACTTATTTTGTTATATTAGCTAATGAGCCCTACTCCCGATGTCAATGCAATAGATGTTAGCACAAGCGAGAAAAGATAATAAGCAGCAACGTAGAATCATGAGATTTAATCACAGGTGGGGTATTTATGCGGTCACTCAACGTCTACTGGGCGCTATATGTGTAATGATGGGATTGAGATAGGCATCATCTACTATCTATTTATTGGACAGTCTGGGAAATGGATATCTACTACAGACTCTCAGCGAAGCCCTATTGCGTTAGAGATTCCCTGGACAGCAGAAGCTCCAGATTCGGATTTTCTTTACTTTCAGGTCGGTGAGATTAAGGTAAGAAGGCACTCATGATTTTGAACCCTACATTCTACTACGAAAGCAATCGTGTTCTACATATGATTCACCAAATCAAGCAACTTGCTAATGAGATATTCGGCTAATTCTCATATTCAGGCACATACGACCGGAAGCTGTGGAAAACAGGACTTCCTATTTGATATAAGGCATTTATTGCATCTCTGCAAAAAGCACCAATTAATGCAAATGCAGTCTACATTCGGGTCGGTATTGATGCAATGTCTGAAGCAGGCAAGTGGGGGGGGGAACTGTTCGTAGTCCAAATGGTGAAGGTTGTCAAGGGCAGGAAGTCTCTTAATCAACCCCGTGACACTTTCCCAGCATTCATAGTCAATGTCTGTGTCGCGGTCACATATATCACATCTCGTGCCGTTGATCCTCTTCAAAGTCATATGAATCTCGCGGATCGCGATTTAACGGTGAGAAACGTGAGATTCATGGTGGAAATCATTCGTCTTGAGCATCACATCGTCTCATAGCTGTTGTTGGGGTCTGTGTGCCATCGACTCGTCCGTGGTGCTAGCAAGATGTTCTAGTAAATCTTCAATGCCTAGCCGTCGTGGAGAGGTAATCAAGGATAGTCTCCGACTTATGGCCATTGGGACGTCCTTATGGGAACTTCCGAATCGGTCGAATTTATTGCAAACCTTTTATCCATGTTAGCCTTAGAACAGAGAGGGATGGGTTCATGAACGCACATAAACTGTCGTCAAACACCTTGTTAACCTCGCATATATTATCTCGTGCTGCCAGCCTCTGTAGAGTCATGTTCCCAGGGTTTACAGCTTGTCGGGCGACAATCACCTCAAATGGAATGCGAATTTCATCAGTGGAGACTGGCACTTGTGTATCAATATCGAATTCTCGTGACGAAGATGAACATGATGAGCTACGATCTCTCGGGGGTTCTGACGCCAAATCCGGGGCAGCGCGTAGAAGGTGTCTCACGAAAAGAATTGCATGGATCGCTCGGCGCGCCTGGTCTTTGGCAACGATCTCTTTTTCCGCCACAGTGAGTCTGAGTCGAAATTGCTGTATTCTGTGAAGCTGCTGCTCACTCAAAGCCTGCATCTACCCATCATGATTAGTATCAGCGGGGAAGCTGTTTTGTTCAGGACGACATTCCCACTGGAGGGCATTTTGGTAGGCATCTATGAGCTTTGATTGCCTGGCCAAGCTCCAGCGAAAGAGCTGACATAGGAAACAGAGACCGACAGGGAGCCAGCATATTCTAAATCTCGACGCAGGCTGTCACAGCAGGGTAGAGGTCGCTCCGTGTGCCTGTGCCACTATCGGTCAACGATGTCCTGGTCTCCAGACGGGTATGGTAAGCGGGTTGTCAACTGCTCTGACGTCCTCCGGATGCTCTGCGAGCCCTTGAGAGAGAATGTTACACGTGAAGTCGGTAGCGATTCGACATCCTCTTGCTCGTCGTCTGAACCCTCCCACTCCAGAGCAGTCAATGATCTGACAAAGTCAAATGCCAAATCAGGATCATAGTCCTCCTCATGCACGTCGGCGGCTCCACTCAGGGCTACCACCCAGTTCAACATCCACAAAAGAGCCAGGATCTTCTTTGAAGGAAGAGGGTATGCGTCTGGATCCTCAGTTTTGAAGATAATGTCATGTCCTGAGTAGATCATCTCTTCCGTATCACAGTCCCAGAGCTTTCAGTCCATGGGATCGTAGACTTGGACAAGTCTTAGTCAACAAGTCTGACTTTGTTAGCTTCCATGACCGATTCGACTTATTTTTCGTCCATTTGAGCATGAGCACGACCCAGGCAGATCCTTGGCCGCCATGAAGCCACAAGTCCCGACCACGATGCAACTGACATAGCCTTAATTCTGCAGTAGGATATCAATGAAAGGCCTCCCTACTTTCAACTCAGGATAATCATTGGCAAAAACAGCAGTCCAGAGTCTTGGTTCGGAATATTCTATTAGTTTGTCAGCAAGATGAGTGGGAATAACAGCAATATGAAGTATAAACATACCACGTATTGGGGGAGAGGAGACAGAGTTGATTATGATCTAATCTTCAACCATAGTCTCCTTCAATTAGGAATAGTACTTCCCTCCCTTTTTGAATCGAGAGATATGTTCACTGACCCGATCATGATCCCGAAGCAACTCAATCGCCCACTGAGTACGGCTCTCACTCTAATGATAGTGCACCGTAAACGTGCTATTGCGGTATACAAAGCCTGTACATCAGGGACGTCCGCCTGGGATGCGCCGAACAGGTTCGGATTTGCCTGAACACAGGCTAAAAAGTGGTTAATCTATCTCATATTTAGCAACCTCCCAAGTCTTGCAAAGGGTATGGTGGTTTCGTGTACTTGTTGCTGGGAGAACTGGTACCCCATCCTCAATTCAGCCGTCCGCTGAAGGCCTTGAGCGTCTGTGCTCTCTGGAAGTAATACTTAGGAATAAACATACCTATCGGATCTCACTAATCATATAGCCTTGCCAATTCACCGGGGCCGGAGACATCTAACCGTACCTCCGTTGACCCGCAGGATCTCCTGACCCATACATTCCCTATGCAGATAGGCCGTGAGTCGCCATCTCCCTGCTCCACTGAATGAGAATTGAGTACATCTATGTGCGCTAATAGGCGAGCACTCCGATGGGGATTTACCCCATGAGGATGTGTCCCCGATCCCGCGGCAAGCCTTGCCTAAGCCGTTCAAATAGTCTCCCTTGGACATCGGGCACAATAACGGCAACAGCTTCAATAGCAACGGAGCAATTTGTTAAAGCTATACCGGCATCAATCTGTAGAACCAAGCCATTACTCGAGTGGTATGGATCGTGAACCAGTCTCGCAAGAGATATAGACATGCTCTATATCTGTCGATTTAGCAGCGTTAGGTCCTACAAATTCTTCCTCGCGACTTCAGAGTCTGCACGTAGTGGTCGGCAAATCAGTTCCGCATCATCTGGGCTGAGCGAATATACAATCTCCGTGTGCTCTGAGATCTCAGGGAGGCTTCTTGTGATCTCATTGAAGATTTGCTGCGCTGAGAAATTCTGAGTAGGACGGGTCTGTAGAACACTCAATTCTCATATCAATAACCTGCGGGCTCCAGGCCTGGGCCTGAAAAGTATCAGCCACTTCAGCCTTAAAGTTAGGCCATTCCTCCAGCTGCCCGATGAAGTAGATCGGGTGGAGGGCATGATGGGTGGTTCTTCTGTCGCTGACTTTGAGGTTAGGCAAGGGTCCTTTGAGGGCATCGGCCCCGGTCATAGCAGTTGGATTTGCCATGTTGGTTTGTGATGAGTTGGAGATTCGGATGTCAGGAATCCATCCTCGTTCCGATGTAGTCAGCGAGCCAGTCCAATTCGTGCCCTGCATAAAGTTCCGGCCAGTCCGCCAGGCAGACTTCTCGTTTAGCCAAGCGATTGCTCCGCAGCCACAGCGTACCATACTCATCAGCAGTGTGAGTAGGTGGGTGTATCATTGAGGCAAGGGCCGCGCCGCCCATCCGCTAAGAACCGTTCTCATTGCGGAAGAATCTCACACTATGCAGGTGGTGAATGTGCCAAAGTTTGATGGGATGGACAGGAGTCAGGACGCAGAGTCCGTGTATCAGCGGGCCCAGGAGATCCATTGCCAATGCCAACATCCCATGGTCGCCCTGTTTCGCATTGAAGTTGACTTCCAGAATGCGGAAATGGCTCGACTTGTCCAGTTGAGTAACTGGATAGCACAATATTAGAGTCGAGGTGTTCTAGCGATGAAAACGTCTCCCCCGCCACAATGATGCCTGGCGCTCTTATTTCAGACTGCTTTAATTCCTGTGACATCTAAAGTAATTGAATCATATTGACCTGTGAGATCATGGATGCCTAGCCCAAAAATGATTGCCGATGGTGCATACCTTGGTGTGATTGCTCCTTGTCGCTGTACAGAAAAAAATCAGGATAATCAACATCAGCAATGATCATGATTAATTACCGTTTTCTTGTCCAGCTGATGAACAGTGTGAGAATATGCGACGACTGCAGCAATGAACCCTATGTCACGGCTGCTCTCGTGAGTAGAAGCGTCTTATATCAGCGAGTCCTGCGCAGTATCAGTTGCCACAGCTCCGAAACATCTCTGTCATCCACATGATAATGGGCCAATGCACGAGGTATTTGCGCTTTGAGTGGGAGCTATGGGGCTCTCCATCGTGTCACTGGTCTTCCGGCTTTCCAGCTTCAAGTGCTTGTTCTGTCGGATCGAGGGGATCATGGCAATCTCAGTCACTGAAAGCAGCTCTGCGAGATCAATGCCATTGGCAGCAAAGCCACCAATGGCATCAGTGTCATCCAGGATCTTGTCGATCTTTTCGGCCATGCCGGTGGCATGGAAAATGTGCGCGATCGCACAGTGGACTTTGAGCAAATGCGGTGAAGGCAAGGGCACGCTCCCATCATGGGCTTTCATCATAATGGTTCGACCGTACTATAGTTACATTCGGTAATTGGATCTCAAAGATTTATCGAATCTTCTCAGCCATAGTTCGTTCACCGGGAAGACGAAAGAGTATATCAACAGAAGGGGCTCGATTCAAAGGATGTCGGCATGTAATTCGGCTCATGCATAGACAATGGTGTCCTGTCCTCAACAGTGTTTGCATCAAGTACATACTGTTTGAGTATGTCTGGAAGGTCGTCGTAGAATTCTTCTTCGACGCTGATCTCCGCTTGGGCCACAACCGTTCGCGCATGAAATTTCGACAGAGGTAGCGCAGTTTGACTATGTCACCATCAGGTAATGGGCCTGGCCCGAACGGGTCTGTGGCATCATGTCGCGAACGGCTGGCGTCGTCCTTCACAGAAAGTCCGAGAAACCTCGTTGCCCTGCTCACACGCCTCGCAATGGCCGCAGCCATTGTGTCGGCCTCACCGTCTGCTTGCGGTAGTAGCGGTCAAGCAAAGTCCTTGCTTGCAGCATCTTCGCATCACTAGACAAAGTTAGAATATTTGTCAGGTATAGAGTCAACTATTGCATAACAGGAGCTGAACGTGACTCACTGATGGCTTTAGGCACTACTGCCTTGTATAGACTGATGTCCATGTCTCTGTCTGCCCCAAGCCTAAAAATCTCCCTAATCTGCTGGTCTTGGAGGCTGCTTATTGGTAATGGCTTGCCGGCGTCTGGCCCATCCCCGATGGCGGCGACAATGTGCTTTAGCTGCTCTTGCTGCTCTCCTGGGATGTGGCCTTTGTTGTCTTTGGCCCATTTCTTTAAAGCTTCGAAAGGCCGATAGACCAGCGCGCTCTCAGCGGTGTTCTCAGACTCGTACGCGCTAGACATGGTGATAGGATGATGTCAAGCGTCTTCTCGACGGACGTCCTCCCCTTTTCTTACGATTGAACAAGCCTCTAGTTAGTTGGCCCGGTCCACGTCCCTTGACTTGCCTTGGCCTTGAGATGTCTTTTTTGGGCGCCGTCTGGGGTCGTTGAATGCACGGCTCCAAACCTCATACTGTTCCAGGGTCCCGTCGTGAGGGAAAGGCTGCACATGACTAATGGCCTTTGGCACCTCTACCGAAAATCTTCCGAACCTGGTGGTCTTTCAGGCCGCTGATTGCCAATGGCTTGCCGGCCTTCGGGCCAGCCTCAATGGCGTTGATGATTCCCTTCAGTTTGCTGATCTTGCCTGCCGGGAGGCGGTTCTGGTTGTCTTTCGCCCAGTGCTTCAGCTCCTCGATTGGCTGGTTCATTCATCGTCTCGACCGCACGTTACCAACGAGGATAGAGGCATGCTGCCTGTGTTGGTAGCAGCCACAGGCGGTGCTGGGGCAGAACTCAGGCCCTGTCCGGCCATCAGGTCATATTCAGAAGCCCCAGGAAGTTCAGGTGACAAGCATGTAAGACTATTACTTAAATATCTTAAACATACCTCACGCTGTTGGCAGATTCGGATGCCGTTTCTGTCTGGCACATACACCTCGACTATGCCTGAGAGGCTCCCGGGGAACCTGTTAATCTTCTCCATTTAATAAGGATGACAACCCGAATGGCCCCGTCGCGTACTGCTCCCACCGGTAGCATGTTCATATCACCGTGAAGCTTGTCTGACACGCAGTCCATCCAACCTCTACTGCGAGAGTTGGTAGTTCATAATCACCAGCTCGGATGAAGTAGTCGGGTTGCTTGGTCGAGCCGCTGTATGGGCCTTGTCTGAATATAACATCTATATATGTTAGCTTAGAATTCCTTAGATGGGTAGATTATAAGATAACTTACCAGTGCCGACGTATGGATCGACGCTCTTGTTGCCTCGTCCTCGGCTGGATGCAGTCATGTCGTCCTCAGGAGCCCCCTAAAATGGAGATAATTGGTTACTATATCACAAGGAGTAAGAGTTATAACTTACTTCGTACCAGCAAGCGGGAGACTGTGGTCGTCCCTCTGCATGCACTTCAGATTGACTATACTCACATCCCGATTTCCAAGTTGCAGGAACCTTTGAGCGATGTATGCCGAAGCCTTCGGCGCTTCCTGGGCTTTACCTTTGTTTCATGCTTTAGCTGGATGCAGGGCCCTGAGGTAGTCATGGACTTGACTTGCTCCCGTCTCTGAATT
>JAABUG020140391.1:0-16728 GCA_011319215.2 Scortechinia acanthostroma
AGATAATTATTGACCTCAGACCTCTTCCTACGGCTTGGCAACTTGGCTCCCATTCAAGCCCCACACTTTCCGAGAGTAGGCCGGCCGCATCCCTCATGCCACTGAATAATAATGCATATCGAGAACATGAAGGGACCAACCCCGAGCATCTGAAAGGTTTGATTGGCTGGCTTGAGAGTTTGTGGCGTCCACCGCCTCAGTCGGAACAGTAAATTAAGACAAGCCACCGTTGGCCCCACACTGGTCCCTAGGTAATAAAGAGGAGAGATAGCTCTCAAACGAAAGCTAAGCAATCAGTACGACTGTGATTTTGACGACCCTTACCTGTGCTTTGCAGAAGTTTTAGAGAGTTGTGGAGTTCCATACTCTGTAATATGATGTTAAAAGTGCGCTAATAGTCTGACGCCTAATATCACCATTACTCCAAGGCACAAATACTGTGAAATAGGTGCCGCCATCCGCCTCGGAATTCATTTGGTAGAGGGCAGCGCGGGTTCAGACTACGGCGGTAGTAGAGATCATAATGTCTGGACAGAATCTAGATTCGGGTCTTGCTACATAATTGTGGTTCTGGTGCGACAGATCAACAAGCCCTAATTTCGCAATCGATCATCAGAACCATCCGATCGCGAGCGATAGGTATTAGTAGTTGGCACCTGAGCAGCGGCTGAACGGCTTCATCCACCAAAGAGGGGTATCTGTCGAAGAAGTACTCTGTAATTGGATCTGATTGTAGATGACTGAAACGAACCAAGAACGCTCTCCAGAGGGATGATTGGGGCGCTACTGTAAATGAAGTACCTCCTACCTTAATGTACTAAATACTATTTTCAAGGTTAAGGGTGAGTCTAGAACCTAGTATTTGGTTCAAGGATGCTCGGGAACTCAGGCCATGTACGACAAGCTGGTTCGGGAGAGAACCCGTGTGTAAACACAAGTGATACGTCAATACATACACGTAGAGGTGCTGGGCCCCTTACGGAGCTCAAAGTCGCGGCAAGTTGACGGCTCATATCAAGAAGAATAGTGGTGACTAGTTAGAATTAGCAACCACTACGTTCAATCTACAAACTCGGGCAGTAAGCACAAATATATTATTAGGGTGATATTATCATTGCGTGGACACTGGCCAGAACAATTCTATGTTTTCAGCTCCTTCGTCGATACTTGCCTGTAGAGGAAAGGCAGTTCGTCTCCGCCGTTAGGCTAACTGCTTGGAGTTGGAGATCCATCGCAGGGGCTCGGGTCCGGCTTTCTAATCAGAGAACGGTTGGAAACCGTTGAGTTTCAAACTTGATCGTCTACTTCTATAAGGTATCTTCTCAATATTGTTGCCTGCCGCAGAAGTAGTAAATGCTCTCAAGATCTCTCCGTGGTGTCTTAGCATTAACTAATATATCTTAATGTCCACACTGAATCAGTTGTATTCATTGCTCTCAGTCCGCGACTTTGTTCGTATTTGACTATCTGCAAGACTCATTATTGAGCATAAACAGCTTGTTCGTCACTGATGCATGATTGTCTGAACTACCACCATAGTAAATCAGCCAGTTCGTCAAGACTCAAAGAGTAATATATCGGGTGGTAACAAGCAGGGATGATGAGGTACGTAGCAAAGCTAAAGTAAGATCGGTTAGAGACTGCAAAAGGGAAGATAGAAAGAACCACAGACAAATCCATTCAAAAATTAAGGGCAATCACTACCTTAGCGTTATGGTTCCCATACGGGGTTCCCGGTATGTAGTTCAAGCCTAAGTACAGAAAAGGCTTAGACTCGCTTCTTTTACCTTAGGTTGCCTCTGGGCCCTCTATCTAGTGCCCCTCTTATTTCCCCTCGTTTTATCTTTGCCATGAATAATCTCATCTTCAGATCTTCCCCATCGAGTCCTTATGTGCAGCATGTGTACTCCGTTGTCCTTCACTTGATGGTGTGATTATCAAGAAATAAAGACCAACGACGTTTCAAGATGCTCGAATCAACGGAGCACGGAGGTACCTAGCCCTTCAGAGTGTCGTCAATACTTCCGTCTCACACAGGGGGGAGATAACTTGATGGCTTCATTTCTCGAGCTGATTGATGACTTGCTGTAATCTCTTCCTGTCTTCGCGAAGATGCTACGGAGTAGACGTTCATCAAATGATCGGATCCAGTCTTCCAAACCAAAAACACGGGCTCGAACGGTCTGAGAGGTTTGACCGCCAGAGAAGGCTTTGATTAAATTATCTAGTAACCGGGTAGTGGAACCCACTATACGGCTATCACTCGAAGCACTGTTAGTGTTAGAGACTGGATACCAAGTAATAATAATCCGAGAAAGAAAGCGATGAACCCCTCTACCTACCCAACCCGTCCACGAATTGCTTCTCACAAACGAAAAGTGCTCCTGGAGGATGGCGAGTAGAAACACTCTGCGTACCCTAGCATGACTGAGTGGTACCTTAGTATGCGGAAGTATAGGATCTAAACCTACGTACCCGAATAGACCGCATGTTGCGCTGTAATTAGGTACACATCAATCTTACCACCGTTGGTAAACGTAGGTAATAGTCAACCAGATAATAATAACAACCTTACACTAACGGTAAATAATAATAAAATAAAACCCATAATAATAATAATAACATTATTAAAATCATCATCAAACTTGGGTAGACGAACGACAACGGGGCCTGCTCGAACCCACCTCACCACTGAAACCTGTTAATCGCCTCCGTAGTCTCGTAATCTGGTACTTGTAGGTCATAGGCCTACTACTAACCTTGGACTCTTGTCGTAGTAAGGGTAGTAGTAATAGCTACCTTAGTTAAATTACTACTACTATAGCTGCAAAAGCCTCTAATTTGCTGTCTGCCAACTGCTGGATCAGCTGTCAACGATGATGATCTCTTCCTATGCATCTAAATCCATCTAAAGCTGTTTCATCTTCCATTTGGATCTCCCTCCTTTTCTTTTGACCTTTGTGTCTTCTTCCTCTTCTTCTTTTCTCTTCCTCGTGATCACGTATTTCCCTTCTTGTCTTCTCGTTCACATTATCTCATGCGATAACTCGAGTCTTCTCTATTCTTTGCCTACCTAGACCCTCTTCATTGATGAGGGCTCTCATCTCATACTATACTCGAATCGTCACATAAAGACTCATTCTAGCATTGACACATTCTAATTCCACTCTTTCTTCTGTTAGGAGGTCTTTACTAAGTTACTACTCCTCAAAATCTTCATCTTGACGTCCGGTGTTTTGATATTGTCGTTATCTTCGTCTTGTCAACTTTGCGCTATTTGGTGGTTTACCTTGCAAACGTCACACGGCTAAACTGTGCCATCTACCCATCTTTGCTAGAACTTTGGAGCTATCAGGGCAAGAAAGTTTGCAAGGTCCGCTTGTCTGTCTCAACTTGTCTTTGTTTTGGGAGGAATTCTGCTTCGTCGCTCGACTTTTATATCATCCTTGACTATCAGTCCTTCTTGCTCTTCCTGGGTGTACCGATCGACAGCACATCGCAGGTAACCTTACCAGGCTGTCAGACAGGTGATCAACGGAATCTTTTCCTCGATTGCGTATGCATTCTTCTGGCTCATAGCCCACAATATTGCAGGCTGAGTCTCTCCATTGCGAGTCGCGCATATGATTGCGTTACAAAACCAGGCTTTCTACCCTCCTGCCAAAGTGGATATCTCACTGCTTTTGAAGCCCCAAGATGAGGAGGAAGCCGCCTCGGTGACCACTACGTCTGCCTTCCCTTCGAGGACCCTCCCTCCAGCTTCCGTGGGCCCAACGATACCTGTCGCAGGCTCGACGCCTTTGCCGTCCGCGCCGCCTCTTACCGCAAGAGCCCCAGCATCCGTCCCAGTCAAGCGTCTGCAGCCAGCCCATACAGCCGAGTCTCCAGCCAAGAAGCAATCGAAATGGTCCCCGGAGGAAGATGCACTCATCATAGAGCTGCGGGGTAGTGGCATGAAGTGGGAGGACATTAGTAAACGGCTGCCGGGGCGAAGCGCAATCAGCTGCCGTCTGCATTACCAAAATTACTTGGAGCGCCGAAGCGAGTGGGATGAGGACAAGAAGAACAAGCTTGCAAGGCTGTACGAGAGGTGCGTTTTTCAAGAGACTGGCTCTGTCTACTCAGGCAGGACGAATTTGTTGTAAAACCTGAAAGATGATTTGCTAACTCGTACAATCTACAGGTTCAAGGCAGAGATGTGGTCAAAAGTAGCAGAAGAAATGGCTATCCCATGGAGAGCAGCAGAGGCTATGCATTGGCAGCTAGGGGAGCAAGAAATGGCTCGCCGGGCTGGCGTAGTCCCGTTTTCGCTATCGAGTTCAGCCATAGATCCGCCAGCGACCAGGGTTCGCAGGGCCAGTACATCGTTATCTCGTCCAAGAAGAGCATCTGCACCACGTCCTATTCCTCCGCCACAACTTCCGTCAGTTGAAGAACTTACCGCCGGTGTTCCTGCGTATGCGCCGGCCCCTCCGTTTCCCCTACCGCGAGATGCCTATCAATTTGGCCGTCCTCTGGACCTGAGCGGCAGTCATAGTGGGCACTTAGGACCTCCCTATGGTTTGCCACCTCGAACGCTGCCATAGCGGAATCGAAATGCTCTGAGAGTCTCGTTTACCTCTTTTTTTTATTATTCTGATATTTCTTTCCCTTTACTTTTGTGTTCTGTGTTGTTCTGATATGCATAGCGCAGGTTGGTGGTGTTCCTCACTATTTGTGAGGGGAGTTCTCATAGAATGATCTCTGATCCCCTGGGCTTTCTGTTACTGAGCGTTTCCAGAAGGCTTTCGACTCGACGAATTTTCTTTTGTCATCACCCATCATATATGGCGGACGTCATATGCAATTTACATGAACAGAAAAGGGGAACTATGCAAGGAGGAAGCTTCGAGGCTGGTTCTCGAATTTCCAGGTTACATCGATCAAGCGCAATGGTCTTCTACTCATCGGATCGTGTCGCAATCGCCCACCAGTTGTCCTTTTCATAGCCCGAATCTAGAACGCGGCCGCCTGCTGTTTCAATGTCGCGTTCCAGTTCTGTTGCCTCATAGAGGTGATAATATCGGTGGAAAGTCTTCGGCTCGTCGTCTGGGCTACCTTTTTCAGGCTTGGACTTCAAGACCCAAGGAACCATTACGTCCTGTTTGTCGCCTTTGTCCCAACCCCTGCGGCTGGTCTTCTGTTCCAAAGCCCAGACATACAGCAGGACTCTGCCCCCGGAAGAATTACCAGAGGCGGGCTTCAATGTGCGGAGAATCTCGCGGACAGCCTGAATTCTTCGTTCAGGTGTGGACAGATGGTGTACGACAGCAATTGAGATAGCGAAATCGAATAACGAATCTGGATGTGGCAGATTCAGAATGTCCGCCACAATGGTTGAATGCGGCTGGTGTTTGACAGCGATGCGGGCGAGATTCTCGGAGCTGGCTGGCGTCAGCTATTGATCTTTGGATGTGGCATAGGACGAGACTTTGCGAAAGGAAGTGACAATGAATGAACAAATATATATACAAGACTCGGAATGAATATTGCCCGGAGCATTCTACAGACACGTTCAAGAAGTAGCAAATAGCAGAACATCTGGATAAAGACCTACCGATCCGAGGCGACTATAAAAACGTCCTTATTTACAGACAAGTACTTGCCATTGCCGCACCCCACGTCAAGACCAATTGACCCCGGTGCCAATTCTTTGAGGAAGCGTTCCACAATCGGCCATGGCTATTAGACAGCACATAGAGATCACCTTCAGCATCAGTTTACCGATGCATCGATGACAAGTAGGGCGTGCTACGCACCTTGTAACGGGTCGAGGAGAAGTGTTCTGCTATCTGTTGATACACTTCATGTACGTTTTTCTCTTCATATGCCTCTTCACCGGGCAGATTTTCCGTAGATTGGGGAAGAGACGACGATGCCATTCCAGTTGGAGTCTCTCTTGTGGCGACAGGTTCGACAGAGACTCCCTCACATGCAAGATCGGAGGGACCAGTTTTTCTTATTATTGCGGTAGGGTACGCAGTTATAGTATGAGAATATAGAGTATCATTCGTTGAGGTGCATCTGCAGATTGTGCCGCCAAGACGTGCAGTTCTGGTAATTTAGATTTCAAACCAAGCGGTAATACTAATTTCAACCATTCGAGTAAGGTAAGATTAAGGTTGTGCTCTGGCCTTGCTGCTGATGCGCCTTTCGGAGAATTTCTGAATCAGCAGCTGCTGTCAGGCTGATGATAGATATGTCTCTACCCAGTTTTTGGGTAGCAGACTAGTGGCAGTGGTCGATAGTGCGTACAAAGCCACCAGAATGAGTCGTTCCCTGTTCCTTGATCGCGGACCTCGGCAGCCGCAATCCATGCAACTGCGGTCATGATATACAACTTTTCGAACACCAGTTGCCGGAAATTCCACCTACTTTCTGGGACAAGTCAAATTGTAGCAGTACATCGTAGACCAAGTAGATATGGATTTACATAGTGTATCCCGGCTACCGACCTGGATTGAAAGGGCTTGGAGTACAGACAATAAGACATTGAGCATGACCTACATCATGAGCCTCCACCTCAAGTGGTCGATAGGTATATGGTTGATGGTTGATGTATCTAAGATTGTATCGTTAAAATCTACGAGACCTCGAGATGGCTCTGGTCTTCCGTATCATCTGGTAGTTTGGTCCAATCCCCACCATCACCATGTATATTGTAGCCTGAGGCAGACAATGATGCCTAAGGTCTTTCTGCAGGTGACCAAGAATGGAACAACAATTGACTAAGGCTCCACGTGCCTTTTGTGCACCATTTGAAGTCGAAACACCAGAGACAGCTCGATATGGTCGAAGTACGAATTCTCTAATCCTGGTGAAATCTATATAACATTTGTGAGTATCTTGAAATCCCATCATCGTCCCCTGTCCTCGTCTTTCCCTCAACGAAGATCTGGTACTTTGTAACTGGTCAAGGCCTTGGGCGCTCTGAAGCCCATGGTTCGAGATCGATATGTTTTGGTTCCTGTGTAGAGATACCATATCCCTGGCAATCTACGTGGATAACTCGTTCTTTGTCTCTTGGTCGAGGATCAGGAACCTCCCCGATCCAAATCTTCATAGTGCCAATGGATTTTAATGTTCCCTTTGTCTGCAATTCGCCTGCCACCATGTGATCAATAGGCATACCACGACTTCAATTTGGATTTCTTCATTGTAGAACGCAATATAGAACTCAGACATTGGCTGACCTCCATCACAGTTGATTCGCAATCACATTCATAATGGCATTCCAGCCTTCGCCGACGGATGTCTCCGTCATCATCACCACGCCCGGTGCAGGAACTGATTCCGAACCGCGCTTCCTGACGGAGCGTCGTGTCACTCCGACATGGACTGTCCTGCAGCTGAAATCTAAGCTGGAGACGATGACTGGCATTCCCACGAGCAGTCAACGTCTACTACTGAAGGCACCCGGACGTCCTGATCAGTGGGTAGATGGAGACGACAGTATCATTGGCAACTGGGGTCTCATGAAGGGCTGTGAGGTTGAGGTATGCAACGTCTTTCCATCTATCTCTTTCCCAATTCGATGATTTTGTTCCATGTACGCGCTCGCACTCGGACCTTTATGGTCATTCATCGTTCATCTTGAATGCCCGGTCTGTCAGGCATCTGAAGACTACAACTCAATGCTTCTTGACGTGTTTGTCTTTCCACGAGATTTTGGGATCTCAGACAGCTTCAAACGAATGCAACACAATGGCATCGTTCTCAAACGACGTCGAGCTGTTTGATGCCTGACAGCCATGACTCGCTATTTTCTCAGAGCAAGCAACCGACAGGCACATTTTATTGATATTCGCTGAATGATAGGTTCACGATACCCGCCCTCAAGCCGCACGGCCTAATTTCAACGACTTGTCGTCTGTGGAGAAATATGTCCTTCCCTCAGAAACGTATGAGTCTCTTCCAAACTCGGTTTTAGCCTGGAAAAAGAACCAGAAACTCGGTAGATTCGACCCAAAGGCTCTGTCACCGGAGGAGTCGATGAAAAAGCAGGCAGAGAAAGATAGCGAGGATGTTCGCGTTCGGGGTGAGTCATGAAGAAACCGCCATAAGCGTTGAGCGATGACTCGGCGACATCTGCGGTCGTCAAAAGAAATTCAGACCATTTACTGATCGAGGAATGACAGGCATCGCCGTCTCCCGACGTGCTATTATCCTTCCGTCATCGCCTCCACATGTTAGGCGAGGCACAATACGCTATGTTGGGCCAGTGCCTACGATACCTTTCCCTGGAGTGGACGTCGCCTCTCAGGAAGATTGCAACTCGGGTCCCCAACCTATCTGGGTAGGAATTGAACTCGACGAGCCTACCGGAAAGAACGACGGTAGCGTAGGTGGCAGACGCTATTTTACTTGTCCCAGCAATACGGGCGTCTTTGTGAAGCCCGAGAAGGTGGAAGTCGGAGACTTTCCCCCGTTGGATTTGTTTGATGACCTGGACGATGAAATGGAGGAAATATGAAAATCCGTTCCTTATCTCAGCTGAGCAAGTAGTCCAGCAGGAAGAGAATCACAGAAACAAAGAGAGCAGAGGGTACGGAAAGGCCAGCATCGGTCGAGCACAATAAGTTTCTATTCAAGACAATAAATCCAGTCATACCAAGCTCCCGCTCGCAATCGTTGTGCTCATTCGCCGGCAAATAAGAGATGATCTGAAGAGGAAAAGGGGAAGAATGACACAGAGAAAACCCGAACACCATCCTTCCAGTACCCCATGCAGGTGAATCGCTATACTGAAGAGGGCCAAAGACACGAAATGAATACAAATACCCAATATGAAAGAAAGCTTCTACAGCATTCCAAGAGAAAGGAGGAGGAAGTAGGAAAGTGCACTGCGGACGGACCGACTGCGAGTGCCTCCCACACATCAGATCGTTCTGATGTGTAAGAAGCCGGAGTGACCGAAACTGAGGGAAAAAGGGATCATGAAGCTTTAGATCCACTTCCTGCCTTTTGCTTGCCTTTCGGCCTGCCTTTACCGGCGCCGCTTGGGCGACCCCTTTGAGTTGTTGACTCATCCTCAGTTGTGACAACTGGCTTGGAAGCTGATCCGGGGCTGGACTGGTCATTTTCCACCGGCACACAGCCTTGCGTAAAGAAGAGCCGAGCATCCTTTCCATGCGTGTTGGCGAAGCTGTAATAATTGCCTGCAACCCAGGAAAATTGCTAATCAGCATGCGCAATGAAAATGCAAAGGAGGTAGAGACAAGGCGAGCGCATCTTGAAGAGACTGTCTTACCTCTTGGCACTTGGAATACACAGCCCTTTCCGGCGCTGAATTGCACGCCAGATATATCTACCTGGACCCGCCCGTGGCACACATAGAAGACCATGTGCATCTTCTTCGAGTTCTTGGGTTTCTTGACACCCCCTGGGGGCAGTTCGACGATTCCAGAGCCGATGAACGGGGAGCTCAGCAGTTTCGCGAAGCGAAAGGTGGAGTCTTTGACGTCTCTTGTCTCGATGCCGGACGGAGCATAGGCGATGTCTATAATTACCCTTGGTCAGCGTACTTTGGTGATTCAATAGCCAGGCGACCGGAGAAAAGGCAAGCATTCAAGAGCACTTACCGAGGACCTCCTCTTCGATGGAAGCGGCTTGAGCATCTGGATCCCATTTCCTAACATAACCATGCAAGACCCCGCCTTCTTTCTCCCACGGGTCGACGTAATCGTCGTCTTCATCGTCTGAATCTTCGTCTCGGCTCTTCCGCGACTTGGATTTCTTCGATGACCGCCTTTTACTGACTTTCCTCTTCTCCGGTTCCAGTTCTTCTGTTCTGATGATCTCTTTGATAGTCGAAAGCGGATACCGCTGGCCTTCGGCGGCCTCGCCGTCTCCATAAACGCACCTCTCATTTTTCCAGTAGGCAAGCGGTCTAACAGAAACTCGCCCCGATCGGGTGTGGGTTGCGCTGCCATCGGTGGGTATTTCCCGCTTCAGTATGTATAGGCTCCGACCCTTTAGGGGTCCCGTACGATTGACATAGTTTTCCACAACTTTGTCTATTTCCGGATTTCCGGAGCTGTTCAAACCCCGCGCAGTCTGATTGGCAGTCTTCGATTTCTTGGAAGGTCGTTGTCCCACGTTATCCTCATCATCATTGTTCCTCCTTTGCGATTTCGGGGGTCTCCCGGGGCGCTTGCGTTTCTGTACATTTCCTTGCTCGCTCGTCTCATTTTGCTGCGTGACTTCTTGGGCCCGAGTTGTCTCAGATTGTGCAAGTTTCTTGGGTTTGGGGACGACTCTCGATGATTCTGTCTTACGCGAAGCGGCAGCCGTGTACGACGAAATACCCAGGTCGACACCATCACTGCGGTCAGAATCCTCCTGTTGATCTTCCGCCAAAGTGTCGTCGCCAGCGTTGAAACTGTCGTCGTAGTTGTTTCGCATCTGCTCAAATGCATTCGCGTTTTCGTCTCCGTTCAATTGATCATTAGCGTCACTGTCTGAGAAGTCAACTGTGACCGAAGGTTCTGTCTTCTTGTTGATTCCTTTATTATTCCGCAAGCCATTGACATGGTTTAGAGGCGGCGCATTGATGGATCGATTGGTAAGAGGGGAGACATCGCGCCGCGTTTCCCCCTTGGCACTCCCTAGACCCTTACCATCTGACGGACTAGAGGAGAGAATGTCACGTTGCGGGCTTACAGACGATCGCAAGCCGGGAGTCCGCCGCGGTGATCCACTCAAGCCGGATTTCATGGGTGAACGCGCAACTGGGGGAGGGAGGATGGATGCGCGTCCCCCGTTCATCCCGTTTAAGAAGTCAGCGGGCCCAAGCCCATTGCCTGTGATCACGCAAAGATCAGCATGGTCGCGGAACAATCGGAAGAAGTGAATGACACACCCTCATCAATGGACATTCCATCTGAACCAATCGTAGTGATGTTGCCAAAGCCATGTTCTCCTGCAGGTGACTTTTCAGGAGATGAGAAAATCCCATCAATCTCCTCCATTCCATGCTCGTCGCGCTTGCCTTCTTTTAAGGTGACTCCCGTTCGTCTACGTCCCGTGCCATGGTCAGAGATCCCTTGCCGAAAAGATGGAGGATTCCTAAGGAGAAACTCCCCTGCATTACTTACCTCCCAGCTTTCCCGACGTTGGAATAGTCATAGTCGCGGGTTTTCGCAGGCCCGCGAGGAGCCATCGTTGCGGAGGTTTAGGAGTCGTGGTGCGGAAAACAGTTTCACCGAATGATTGTAGCGATGTATGGGGCCAGCAGTGTCTGATGCCAGAATCTCTGTGCTGTGAAACTTCGTGATAGGACAATGTATCTCATGTAGGAACACCCTGTGCCTCGTGCACTAACAGGATGTTGAGAGAGGAATTCAAGCGCCGGGCAAGAGTAAAGATGGTTGCTGCTTGGGAGGGGAATAGCATTGGAATTCATGACGGGCGGCGAACAACGCGCGGGAGTGCCGCTAGTCCGGAACAGTTCTTGACGCGTCCAAAACTCCAAAGTGAAGCCGCCAGGCCATAAGAGCATGTGAGTGTCTACCAACATTTGCGGATCAATTAATCTATGTCTGCCTCCTCTTGATCTTCTTTCTTCTTCTACACTTCGGACCTGCTGCGATTATGGAAGAATCCGGCCAGAATGTCGCCGATGCTCCAGATGCATCTACCTCCGCGGGCTCTTTCATCCCTCCCAGTATAGATCGCGCTCGACTGCTATCTGGCGAGTCCTACGCTTACTATTCTTCCTTTCCTCTCGCAATTACAGAAGGGACTTTGCAGGCGACTGGCGACATTCAAACGATCACTGACGATGCTTCTCTACCATTCGCGTCCCAATCACCAAGCTACTTTGTATTGGGCGTCGACGAAGCGGGACGTGGTCCAGTTTTGGGTCCCATGGTATACAGTGCCTTTTATATTCCGCATGCTCTCCATCACTCCCTCCTGGCCCGCGATTATAGCTTCGACGATAGTAAAGTCCTCACTCCCGGTGTGCGCGCAAACTTGATGCGGCTGCTCTGCACCGCGGGAAATCCTCTCCATGCATCGTGTGGGTGGGCGACCAAAGTCTTATCTGCGCGAGATATCTCTGCAGGCATGATGCGGCCTGCATCTGGTGCGTATAATTTGAATGCACAGGCGATGGATGCCACTGTTGAAATAATCCGCGGCATTGTGGAGGAGCGCAGAGTAGACATAAGAGAGGTCTACATTGACACAATCGGGAATCCAGCGACCTACCAACAGAAACTCGAGCGCATTTTTCCTACATTGAAGATCACCGTCGCTAAGAAAGCCGACTCTCTATACCCTTGCGTAAGCGCTGCGAGCGTTGTCGCCAAAGTCACGAGAGACGTGGCACTGGAGTTCTGCCACGACGCCGTCTACGGAGTTCAACGATCTGAAGCGCCATTGCTGGGGGTAGCCACAGAGAGCTGGGGAAGCGGATATCCTTCGGATTCCAAGTGCGTCAGCTGGCTCAGAAGCCATATGGACCCCGTTTTCGGATGGGGCAACGAGTGCCGATTCAGCTGGGGGACTGCAAAAGAAATGCTTGAGCTCAAGGGTGGAACTAGAGTTGATTGGCCCGAAGAGGAGAACGCTGCACCGATCAAAGACTTCCTGCTTACCACTGCAAGCATTGCAAGGAGAACTGAGCAGGATGAGTTGAGAGAGTGGTTTGGTCGTCGATCAATGGAGGTTCTTTGAAGAAGAGACCCACCCATCCATTTGGCTTCAATATGACGGAATGGTGAATGTTATGATACCCCAATTGAACTAGATTATAATCATGTCAAGGAAATTCAAAAAGAATAAAAAATGCCAGTAGTGACCAGAAATGTCCCAATGGGTATCTCCTTGTAACTCCCTGTGAAGCGCACATCATATATGAAATGAGACTTCCCAAAACGCCCAATCATCACGATTCAGATGAACAGGAAGGGTACACTAGCAGCCATTCATCCTCTAAATAATGGACCTGCATGGCCTTTGAAACACAACTGGAAAATGATCTAAGGAAGGAACGGCGAAAAAGGCGGGAAAACGCAATGAAGGAGTGGGATTTCACAGCGTCGCAGTAGAGAAATAGAAGTTCTCCCATAGGTATTCATAGTCTTCGATAACGCTCCCCACCAAATCAAGCAGCGGTTTACCTTTCATCTTGTCGGTCAACCCCTTCAGCCAAGACCTATTCAGCGTCAGCTCGTTGTTCCCTTCAACTCAAGTGAAAGGTAAGGGATTGCATACTTGGTAATGTTCTCATAGAATGCACCGCGCATAAGCCACCAGCCCATGGCCCAGCCTCTCTTTCTTAGTTCCTCACGTTCAAGCCCTGTGAGGCCCCGAAGGCCTCCTGCCACCCGCTCGCGGAAATCAGATTTGGCGAGTTGACGACAACCATACTCCATACCAAAGCCAATCAACCAGGGCCTCCAGCTTCTTTTGTCGCCCCGCCATCTTTGCAGCACTAGTGCATAGATGACCGGCCGCAGAATGTATAGCACTTCTGCTAATTGGCCCTGACCACTGACCCGATGCAAAAGCGCCTTCGGTGGCTTGATATCATCGGCGGTTAAGACTTTGGATATGAGGAAGTTGGAAATGTCGTTGGCATCAGGTAGAGAAGGAAGCGATAATCCCGTGCGCGGCATAGTCCAGCTC
Organism: Scortechinia acanthostroma; assembly: GCA_011319215.2. Classification (NCBI taxonomy): domain Eukaryota; kingdom Fungi; phylum Ascomycota; class Sordariomycetes; order Coronophorales; family Scortechiniaceae; genus Scortechinia; species Scortechinia acanthostroma. Next base: position 13,675 of record JAABUG020140391.1, read on the forward strand.
AAGTCCGCCGACCGCTCACTGACGGGGGTCTGCATCCCATTCCAATCACTCCCTTCTTCCTCCGTAGACCTTGGATCTACCTCGCGCTCAGGTAAAGGTGGACTGACCAGCGGCCTAGAATTCGTGAGACGGAGTAGAAGCAGGCGACATGTCGCTTTGATGATTTCGATGAGAACAACAACGCGCCAGCGTACTTTTTCACCTCGACGTCGCGCGATCATCTCCCAGAGTAACTCGGTGTATCGTACCATCTGAAGCGTAAGAGCTACCTGATGATAAAGAGCCGAATGAGATATCCAATATTTTGTATATCGGGAATGAGGCGTCGGAGCCGGCCGCGGTATTGTTGAAGGAAGTCTCGCAATGACCCGAGAGACAAGGCTATCATGGTAGAGCGAAAGGAGCTGAACACCAGAATGGACTGCTCAAAGAGGAAGTCTTGTAAGTACATGGGTATCCGCTAAGTGTTTCGATTGTATACGGACCACATTCTGAGGGTATCTCGGAGTCCCGATAACGCCCTGGAACCTGGATTAGCTTCCATCCGCACTCGATGAGAAGGCCCGGTGGCGCTTCCATTCGGTCCTCACCAGGAATAATATATGTGAGAGACCTCAACGCAGACTCGACTTGACCCACGGAGCTAGCATTCTTCGTCACAAAATCTTCGTACAGACTGAGCCATTTAGACGGCTTCAACAATGTTGCGGATACCAGACTATGACTCTTCAAGTCTGAATTCATCTCCGATGAAAAGAGCTCTCCGGAAGCGCCGAGCAAGCTACAAGAATATCGCTTTCGGAGGAAACAATTGAAGGTTTTGAGGCTGCGAAGAGAGTCATTAGGGTGAGATTGAGATCGCCTCGCTGGATGGATGCAGGAGGCACGTAATCGATTCCGAGTACTGCGGCACGTGTCCGGCTCTTGCCCAAGAACAAGCAGATGCCGAGGTCAATCTCATGATAGAGTAACGGTCCACTCCGCACGCTCACGTATTATTATTGCATTTACATTGTTAACTGACAAATACTCATTCGAAGGTATAGAGAACTCAGTAGGGCTACCAGTACTGCTCCTGAATTTGCCAGTGACAGCAGCACTGTCAATGAGGTTTGGTAGTCATGACCTGTGCCGAATCAATCAACCATTGCAAAATTTCGATGTGCATCTCGACGCACATGACTGGGTACAACGAGCCTCAGAGCCGATTGCGAGGCCAGACATGTTGGGTCCTTAGAAGATTAAGCGTTGTTGTTGAAGTTGTCCGCTTACTTGCAACACTAAATAATGGGCTATGTCGTTATATTCCACAATATTTGCTGTTATGCACATTTCAAGGTTATTCATCAGCGAATTTCCACATTCCGCCACGCATTGCTTCTCTATACCGCTCCTTCACTTTCTCCCTCTCGAGGTTGTTCGCTGCTTCGCGATCATGTTCCAGCTCTTGTGTGTCAGGCATGTCCGTTCGCCAAAACCCTGGAGGCGTGCTTGGACGCTGATGGTCATGCCTATGTTTACTGTAGAGGTTGGCCATGCGCCTCGCTCTGGCCTCATGGAGGAGGCTCTGACGTTCTTCGGCGCTCAGCTGGTCGAGTAAATGTTTCTCTTCACCGAGGTAGTCCTCCAACAGTTGCTGCTCATCTTCTCCGTCGTTTGAGCCCTCCGTAGTGGCCGGAAGGCCAGCAAGACGCGCCATAGCATGGAATTTCTCTCGACAGCAACCCGGACGTGTGCAGCCACTGATACACTTGCGTTCGTCCTTTCTGCGGATAACTGTGTCGTATGCAAAGTCCAGCCCTTGATTGGCATCCGGGTTGATCTTAAAATGTTCAAGGCCGAGTCGGTGGAGCGGTCGAGCTCGATAAGGTTCGTCTTCCGCGTGTAAATCGGTAGTGTCAGGGACTTTGAATGAATGCGGCCGCGAACCTTCCTGCTGACAAACTTCTGAGATTTCCGGAACCCCGACGGATATGGAAGGCCTACCAGTGGCGGATTGAGTTGGCTCACTGGTTTTTGAGACTTCCTTGAGAAGCCCCGAGGCTTGTGTAAATGGGTCGCGGGAAATGTCCTGCTGAACAGGCTCAACCTCAGCAATGTCTCCATTCTTCTTCTGTATGTGCAATGGATGCCGGGGTCGCAATGGCCGTTCCAGGAGATCGTCCAGCCGCTGGTGTATCAGTACGTTGTCAATGCTCGTGGTTGCCTCTGTGAAGTGGACACGGGATGCCTGCTTCACTTGGCCTCTTCTTGGGACGAGCCTCAAATTTTCATCACCGTCTTCTGCTACCGAAGCTAAGGCGTATTTGCTACGTCTGTCTGGCTTATTCGGTAACTTTTGCTCTGACCCTATCCTAGGCCCATTTCCGCTTGGCAAATTACTGTCCACAGGTTGAAGCACTGTACGCCGCTTGGGAGCCCGCTGGCTCGCCTCAATTTGGTGGCGATTCAACGGTAGAGCTGTTGGCTTGTGAGGCCAAGGAGACTTGGTTGTGTCTGATTGAAGGTCATGGGACCGGCTGTGCAGATGATAGGATCTTCTTTTCCTCGGGGTTTCGACGGCGTTGCCAACCTCGTCCAAGTCCTGAGTTCCAACTGGGCCGTTATGGTCAATGAGGATTCTTATGGGGCTAGAGGACATGCTCTCGCTCTTTATCAGAATGGGCTGCGCCAACTGGTCGTTCGCCAGAGTGCCGCGAAGGCAAGGCCTAGTCGAAGCATGATTTGTGACTGTATCACGCTTTCTTTTCAATGTCCCAGCTTTCGATCCTGTCGAAATTTCGGGGAGTCGAGGAGTTGAAGCCGTTTCATCACTGTCGATTGAGCTTTCGGACTGGGTTGACGCTGGCTCCAAGGAAGTAGCAGGCAGCAATGGACCATCGCCTTCTGCGTCGTGTTTGGATGCAATCAAGTCCGACTTTGGAGTTAAATGTATCTCTGCAGAAGCACCTCCAACTTTCACAGGCAAATCAGTGGAAGACAGGGGCGACCTCTCAGTCGGGATATGTGCCATATCATCTCCGGCATTTTCTGGGACTTGTTTGAAGCGGACTG
>JAABUG020140502.1:0-95349 GCA_011319215.2 Scortechinia acanthostroma
GAAAGAGGACGAGCGCGAAGAAAAGGAATTCCGGGCCTACATGGCTTCCGCACTGGCTGCAGAGATCAACAACCTTCTCCCTCGGCAACAGATAAGTGGTCGGCCTGACGAGCAAAAGACACCAGCTTCAGTGCAGGACGCTCCGGCAGACTTCGTTGCTGCTCGACAGATGGGTCCCGGCCAGTCTGGCCCTGATCGATCGCAGGACGGCCGGTGACATCAAGCACAGGTCGACTATACACATCCACCTCACCTCTTGCGGCTACATCCGTCTCCAGGGACACCCCAGCTGGCCTCGATCGACGCCATGTTGACCTGAACTGCGAAGGCCATTCGGTGTCTGCCGCGACTAATGCGACGGTTCGTCTGCACTGAACTGCTTAGATGAAGATCATCTACACGCGATATGCGCATGAGGTTCACCGCCTGCTATAGGATTTCCTATGAGTAGGAAGGGAGGTTAGGTCGCTCATCGAAAGCGTATCCGCAGAACGCCGATGTTCCCTATGAGTCCTACGTGTCGCTACTTGTCGATACACCGCCACCTTCCCTTTATGTTGTTCATCATCCAGGAATGTCGACATATCGCGAACACCTTCGGCACTTCCATCCACACCTGCGGACCAATGTGTGGTCGAACATTCGATCATCACGTGACCTTTGGCGCTTGATTGCTTTCATGGCAGTCATTGCCAGATCTCAGTGGTGTATAACACCAAGTCAACGACTCTCCTCTTCCTTTCCTATCTACTGCAAAAGCTCTACTATGACACTCCTTCCGTCCAGAAATCTTGCTATTTCTTATATCTACTATACTACTTTGCAACACTTTCTTATTTCCATATGATTGGGGTGTCTGGAAATTAGCACTGTCCATGATCAGCATACTTTTGAACTCGGCACTTGCATGTGTTTGCGAGATTGGCATGATTATACATTTAATTCCTAGTATAATTCTTCACATCACCTTTTTACTGTCTTTTTTTCCTTTCCTTCTTTCACTCTTGACACTCTTGACTTTCTTTCGACTCTCCCACTATGTTTGGGTCAGCGAGTACGCAAGATTTGCCATTGCCGTCAACGCCATGAGATACGGAAGCGACGCCGCCGCTCTGGAGATATGCTTTGCATTTGGTGACCATGCTCATTGTGCATGTCAACTATAGATGAAGCGTGATTACCTTTTTGCGAATTTGATCTGACTCCTGGCGATCTCAGAGATATCTGTGCCCGATATAATGTCAACTAAACTCTTCTATATTACGTCAACAAAAGACCCAGGGGGAAAATGATACCTGGAGAATTCAGCCAATTGATACCCTCAAACTTTACCACTCAGTCTGATTGACTTGTACTCGATCTTCGTAGAGAAGTTGTCGTGAAGCAACAATTCAAGCCGACATGCACGTTCAGGCCTCAACCAGTCTTGAAGTCGCGAGGAAATCTTCCTGTCCAACCTACCTTAACTCAAGGCACAAAGTCACAACCTGCCAATGGAAACCCGACAAACCACCCTTGTCTGAGACATGCTACGAATTAGGCAATCAAAAACAGCTACCTACTCCGTAGTTTCCATGTTCCTGAGAAGTCGTCAAGACCCTGACTGACCTATGCCAGTTTAATTGCGATTTGCAGTGAACCATTTTTCCGCCATTTCAAGTTTTCAAAATTCAACCATCAGAGTTGATCGTTGAAATTTCAATGGACAATCACCCTCCCCGCGATTGGGGGCCGCCCCAGCCCCGGAGGGTCTAGCCAAAATCTATCTATAAATATACTTTCTGACTTCTGTAAGCGAGAAGGGGATGATCTGAGATCTGCGGGTGGTTAACCGCTTTGGGGTGGTTGGCTTTGAGGTCAGGTGAGTATTGGGCTTAAGCGGTTGTGATTGGTGGGCTTGGTCTGGGTCTGTTTGCCTACCTTGTAACAGAGTGACTGATTAAGGTAAGGTCGGCGGTGGTGTCGGATCCGAGGGCCGAGAGGCAGCTAGCTTGATTGGTTGGTTTGGTAGAACCATAGGACCATGAACGTCGTGTATGAGGAAGAGGACGTTGAAAGGTGGGATAGATGCTGTATTCAGAACTTCAGCTGCAGTATTATGGAGATGTGTCTCTCTCGCGGTGAGGGTGGATAGGTTGTTTTACAGGATGGGATCGGGAGATAGCAGTGGCCGGATCTGATGTGCTTGGAGGATGTGGAGCAGGGCTCTTCCAGGCAATGCAATGTCGAAATACATGATCTACTAAATACTCCGTATGCAAGACTAGGATCTACCTTGAACGTTACAGATTCATAACGGCAGTCCATCACACAGCTCGAACAGAACAGTCAATCCCCCTCTGGCGCAGGTCACCGTCAATATTCCGAACCTCTTTGACGTAATATGGCTGCCGGGGCAACTGCAGTTTCCACCGGTTCTTCAGCTTCAGCTCCCTCAGCGGCTCCAGAAACACAGGGATCTTCTCCACCGGTTCGCAGAACCAGTTCCCCATCAGCTGCAGCGTGAATGACTGCAGGCCCTTCATCCGCGTCAGGGCGCGGCAGGTCTCGACCCACTGCTGGCGTCCAGCGGAGAAATAGACCGTCTTGACCGGGTCTTTACTGGGGAGCCAGTGGCCTGGAAAGGCCCAGCGGAGTTCGACTTCACGGATCCCGTCCCAGAAGTCGGCGGGGATGGTTGGACGGAGATATGTGAGGGACCAGGTATTGCTGAACTCGAAGACGTTGAGAGTGTATAACAGGTGGATGGATTCGCAGTAGCTGGGTTCTCGAATCAGCACAGAGGACGGGAACGGCACGGCATCATCATCCTCCCAGGAATGAAGTCACTTACATCAGCTTACAAGTCAACGCGAGAGACAGCAATTGAGTCTTTCGCCTGGCCGCCCCGTCTTTGGCCAGCTGCGGCACATTACCGCGGCAGATATCGCAGTTCTCAGCCAGCGAACATACAATGTGGCCCATCCGGCGGTTCGGCCGCTGGATGATATGTATACGCATCCCACCCAGGACCATCTCCCAGATCAGGAGGCGCAGCTCAGGCGCGAGTTTCATCAGTAGCGAACAGTCGGGCTGGAATATCCATTCCAGCCGTGTGTCGGTCCGCTTCTGGGACTGGTTTCGTCCGGCGAGGGCACTGTGCCTTCTCGATCTGGGTAGGGCTGCTGGCTTGTTGCCTGGATGAACTCGTCAGTCATGCGCTCCATGGTACTGCTATGTATTCTGAGGTACGTTCCGTATGAGGATTGCAACTATCGATCCTGGCTACAAGAAATACACATCGGCAATAGACAAGGAAACAGATGCTAACTTACTTTGATACCGCTGGGCCAGCACATCCTCCCAGGAGAAAACGCCCTGCTTGATCCTCGCCATGACTGAGTCGAGACTTGAAATACCAATATATACCTCTTCAAAGTTAAACAGTCCAACGCTCTCGTCACCGCCACTCTAGCTCAGCTCAACCCCGCACAGCATCTCAACAGACCATGGTGGGCTCCATGGCTTCAATATAGAATAGTGATAGCAGGTATACTTTGAGTGCTCCGACTCTTTTGCTTTAAGATTTTCAGACGCGAAAATCCGGCGCAGGAGATGTTATGGATGAAAGCAGGAATGAATCACGCGATATCCGAACGTCGGGTCGTATGTGACAGGTGGGGAGGGGAATCCAAGAGTAAGCGCGTCAGGAGCAGCGGTCGAGTCAATGTTATCCGATCGAAAACTGAAAGTCTCATAATGAAAGTAGAGGAATTGAAGTTTGGAAGGTAGCTGAAGTGTCGGTGAAGAAGTATAGGACGAACGAAAGGGGCACTGGATCTAAATAAAGGAAGGGGGAGATAACGCTATGATTCACTGATAAGATGAACCGGAGTGTCCTCCATAGTCTACCGGAAGTACTTATCGGTGGCTCTCGGTCTTCCAAGCAGATGCATTCTCTCCAAGCCCAGATCACTATGTAGGTTATCTTATCCGACTGGAGGCGTAGCACTGCTGTTTGCTAAACAGAAATAAAATAATTATACAAAAACATACAACAGCCGGGATTCGCTGGTGGTCACCCACCCACCTACTAACCGGCCGGCGTGTGGCTTCAACGCGGTCAAAAGGTCGGTGGCTGCCACCGTCGCGCGACGCTGCTTTTAGTCGCGCGACCTTAGGTGAGCTTGGGTGAGTGCAGAATAGACAGGGTGAGTGGTCTCCCACGATCACCCATGGTCACCCAGACTCACCCAATAATATAACCTTAGCCCCAGGGTACCCCCGTCATGGAACCTCTCATTGGTGATATCTCAGTTCTTGGCTGAACACAGCCACGATGATCACTCCAGGCAGCAATCAATTTTAAAGCAGCTTGAGGCTCCTGCTTTCCGTTATCCCAGCTAGAGCAGGCGACCAAGGCTGCAGTTGTTGCAGCTTATGACATACATAGTAGAGCTTGTGGCCACATCCAGTGGATAAAAGCCCCAAAAATTTTTGCAGGTCTGTATTCCAGTATGGTCCGGAATTTTCAGGAACCCACATGCACTGATTGAGAAGGAAGATGGGTAAATAGCAACTTGAGGACCAAGTTGCAGATGATTAGATAACATAGGCGTTCTCCTACCCAACACCTAGCTAAGTTCCAGCGGTGCCTTCACGCTCAGATGCATTTTCACGTGTTTCACAACAATCAAGTGTTGGCGCAGTTCAGACTCAACAAGACTCGGTATCGGACCTATGTTTTTCCTTGGCATATTGTGACTGCTGGCGGCTTATCTTCGGACCGTCACGCAACAGTTCAGATCCCTGCCAACGACTTCGTTAATTAGCATCAGAAGTGTTTTCCATTCCGTGTTGAGCCCCTCGATTTGCGAGCATCTATGGACATAAAATTAAATATATACGATCATCTACTTATTCTAGTCACCGATGAAGGATCCCCTTTCGGCTTCGCAGGATGAGATACCAATCAGAGTTCGTTTGGAACTAGTTATTGATGACTAAGCGGAGCTAGTCCACAGTTCACGTGCAAGCCCCTGGGCACTGATACGTATTTTCGAATAACAACAGAAGGGCTCTTTGAGCGTTGGTCTTTCCACATAATTTACCCACAATCCACTTGTTTCCAGAGGTAAACCCTTGTATCATAGCGTCGCATTTCCAATTCGAGACTATGGACTTGGGCTATCCTGCATCTTTCCTCCAGCTTAAGTATGGCCCTGCCCTCAAGTGCAACAACCATTAAAAACAAACCCATTGGCACAGGCCTGAATGGTATACGAGGTCAATTACATTCTGTGTGCGTTGACGATGGCCTTCCGTGCTCTGTTGAATCGTTCCAGAAGTTGGATGCCGAAGGTATTCTTTTTTTCTTGGCTGGATGAGTGTCTCTGACGGTGAATCAGTTCTCCAAAACTTGTCGCTTGACCTGATACTAGCCTTGCAAGCCCTCCCCGCCTCTCGCGCGCTACGACCTGTGAAGAGTGGAAGCAAAAACCTCTTCGGTGATTTATCGAGACTCAGTGCAAGTGTGAACTCCAATGAATTCGACATCGAACGGTTGATACCTTTGCTGGGTGCAATACTGAAGCAAGAACCTGACGCGGTAATTTGGGATAAAGTCTATGAAGCCATTACTGATTCAACGCCTCCTCCACAATCTGTATCGCTCCTGAATCAGACCCCATTTTCGCACAATACAAGCAGCGTTGTCAATTCTTCCGGGCACCGAAAGTATTTTGACGCCGTGCTGAAGGAGGAGCTTGGGTCAATCTTCGTTGGTGTGCCTCATTTTTATGACACGTTCTTCGGGGATATTACTGGGCTGGAAGAAGAAGCTTGCCTTACATTCGAAAAGTGCAAGGAAGGTGATTACCCTCTATATCTCGATGGGACCGGGTGGCGCGATTGGCCAAAGGATGCTCAAGAAAAGGATGTTCTGGATTGGCTCACACGAATATCAAAATTGCTTCAAGAGTTTAACGCTAAAGGGACTCCTGCAGAACAGCGAGAGTTACTAGCTCGGCCCTCCAAACCTTTGAAGGGATCTACTACGAAACGCAAAGTGGATGTTGCCATTGTTGGGGCCCTGCACGCCGCAGACGAACGTAGTTTTCATTGGTCGCATGTCCTTGTTCCTGGTGAATTGAAACGCAGCCCAGATCTTGATACTTCATCTAATACTTGGCGTGATCTGGGTAGATATGCAAGGGAGGTGTTTGCTGCACAGCCTACACGTCGATTTGTATTAGGCTTTACTCTTTGCGGTTCCATTATGCGCTTGTGGGAGTTTGACCGCCTAGGGGCCATCGCCTCCTCCTCGTTTGACATAAACTTGAACGGGATACAATTTGTTTCAGCAATGTTAGGATTTCTTCGGATGAATGACATGCAGCTGGGTCTCGATCCGACCGTCAGGACGTCTCCTAATGGGAATCAATATATGGAAATATCACGTGGCGGGAAGATGGAGCGCTTGATACTTGACGGCCTCATGAAACCGTCATCATGTGTTGCGGGTAGAGCGACTGTTTGCTGGAGGGCCCGTCTTGAGGGGAACCCCGAAATCTTCGTCGTTGTCAAGGATTCATGGCAGTATCCGGAGCGAGAGGAAGAAGGCGAGTTACTGCGTGAGATTACTGAAAAAGGCGTTGCGAATGTCGCACGGTACTTTTGTCATCAAACGGTCGAGGTGGATGGAAAAGTCGATGATGTCCGGGATAATGTCAGGAAGGGTCTGGATATCACGAAGGCTTCAAATTTCAAAGATGCACGCCAAGCAAGAGAGCGAAGAGACTTGACACGTTCAACCCGTTCCCAAATCAGTGGTGCTAGTCGAAAGAGATCATCCAGCCGCGCTAATAATCCTCTACCCGCCAACAAAAGGCCTTGTTCATACTCTTCGTCCATGACTGGTGACGCTGCCTCGGAGAATCGTATACACCGTCGTGTTTTTATCAGCGATTATGGAAAACCAATATACAGAGCGAGCTCTCGTGTCGCCCTGCTTAATGCCCTTGAGCACTGCTTAATAGGTCAGACTTACTGCGTACGTTCTTATGCTATCAATGCTTATCATCCTAGGTTACGAATCATTGCATACAAACGCAGGTATTCTTCAAGGTGATATATCCACTGGCAACCTTATGATAAACGAAGGAGAAAATTACACCTCGTGGCCAGCCTTTCTGATTGATCTGGACCTTGCCATCAGAGAGGAGCGAGAGCATGCGTCGGGAGCAAGAGGCAAAACGGGCACGCGGGCTTTCATGGCAATTGGACTCCTTCTAGGCGAGAAACATTCCTTCTGGCATGACCTGGAGTCTTTCTTCTGGGTTTTGTTTTGGATATGCATTCACTACAATGGGCCCAATGAGGAAGTGGGACCAACGGATTTCGACTGTTGGAATTACGACGACGATCAGAAGTTGGCTAACTCAAAGAAGGGGATAGTCGACGACGAATCAGATTTTGAAGGAACAGTAAACAAGTATTTCACACCATTTTATGAGCCTTTGATTCCTTGGGTGAAAGCTTTGCTCCGTGTCGTCTTCCCCGGAGGTACGCGGAGGAAAAAGGGCGATAGAGGACTTTATGCCCAAATCAAGGCAGTCCTTCGAGAGGCCGCGGAAGACCCAAAGGTAGTAGGCATGGAAGAAACCTAAGTGTATTTTTCGTCCACATGTTCTAGTTCAGTGCTGAGCAGCAACAATCTTACCATCAACCGGCAGCTCCTAGTCAGGCAGTCTCAGCAGATGATTGGGCTTCTCACGCAGACTTTTATGCCGACCCTCCCTTGACTTTCTTCGTTTATTGGAGGATGCTTGACACATGTTGAAGTTAACGTTTCTAGTAGAAGTATGACCCTAAAAAATTCATTCTCTTGTGTGAACGACTATTGACCTTCTTAGATACCGCCAGTGATATAACAGACTCGGCAAGATCAAGCCGCCAGCCTTCTATGCAGCTTTCGAGCTCGGAACGCTGGGAGATACACGATTTCCCTTTGTACATTGGGATGCCGTGGTCACGGACAATCAAGCCGGAGTCTATCGGGACATCACTGATGATACTGGACCTCTCCTGGGAACAATAGTCGTCGAAAGCCCTCCTTTCTGGTGTGTTTGAAGAGGACAATAATTTTTAAACCTAGTACATCCACATAAGCTCCGGCCCTGAGTCAAGCGCTGTCCGACAAGAGTCAATGGCCTAAGCTCCAATACTCAAGTCAAGAATGGGCCCTTGTCCATTTTTGGCTTATAATCACGTGATATTAGGCCCCTGAGAGCCGAGATCCTATTCCCAAGGAACATTCAAGCGTTCCGTTCCAGCAGCCCATTTCTCCGACTGGAATGGCTTGATTCACTCAGTCGTCGACGCTCCGTGGCTCGAGACTGATATCCACATAAGCTCTTCTATAATTTGTTAACACGCTTTATTTGTTTACGAAGATGCTGGTGTTAGGGACTAACGCGCCACGTGTTCGAGTGCTTGTCGCAGAGAAAAGCCTGGTCAGCAAGAGACCGGCGGCGTCAATGTATGCAAGGCATTTGAGGAACAGTCGTTTCCTCACTGGTCAAAGGATGTTTTGCAATCCTAACAGCCAATGGCCTCTTTCTTGAGAGCAACTTGTTGGCATGCGTCACTATTTGATGGCCATCCACTGACGAAATGGAGGCCTCGCACTACCCAAAACCCCAAGAGATAGCATGGCAAGAATTGGACTGGATGTTAGATATATTGGCTGAGAGTGACTACTTGACGGCAAATCCAGCTCGGAGCTTACCACCTTCCCCATGCCTCTTTGCCATATCCCTTCAATGCAAATAGAGGCGAAAAATTGCGCTCTGTCGCAAACCCTGTGCCCATCAAAAATCCTCCCATCGACGCTTGCTCGGTTGGAAAGGTGGTCCATCCGCGTATCTTGGTCAGAGGAAATTTACGTCAGCATTAGCCGGATCGCCTTCGGTTGACGAGTCTTTGTCTCTTTGGATGATAGCCCGAGAAATGATCCAACATGGCATGGCAGGCATCGAGGAATTTGGACGGCGTCTTTCTTGGGTTGAAGCCTCAGTTGGTCCTCGGCTTGCTCCCTGAGTAGCTGCTCCTCTTCTAGGCGCCGTCGTAAATCCTGTAACACTTGGAGGGACATTCTGTATGTGGTTGGATGCTGGCCATAATCGAACTGTTTCGGGGAATGTGTTTCGTTTTGGTCTGAAACAGAGAAATCCTCTAGCCGTAATGGGTTTGTTGACGACAGCCAATGACGTGTCATTTCTGCTAGCGACCCCACTGTTGCGCTTTTGAATGGCAGCACAGTCATGTTTCCATACGTCCCTTAGGCTTGTGGGCTCTAGGAAGAAGCGAAGGAGTCTGTCGAGGTCGCCCAAGGTCACGTGGTAAGCGGGCAACTTTACGGAAAACCCCGCCATAAAATTAGATAGTTGTAACCCAACCTTGCGGTTGGGTTAAATCTCATTAACACATCATGGAAGTGTAGGCTACACCTTCATGTTTTACTTCCTTTCGCTACTCGTTCTTTTCTGTACTAGGGTTAAGAACTTGCGCATGTTATGACGAACCCACGCAGCCTCCGAGAAGCCGCCAGTTCAGTCGCGACCAACTTACGGCTCAAAATCCGCCATCGCTCGCATCCTAATTATCCTTGGCTCTTCCTTCCTCGAGAGAAGGATGTTATAGACAGCATTGTCAATCTATGGCTTCAGGTACGCGGCATTCATTGATACCCTACGACTCGCAACTCACATAATTCAGGATAAAGAGAATCTCGATTTTGTCGCCCAAAAAACAGGCAAATCTTTCGACGACGACCCTCGAAAACATATATCGGATGCATATCCTATCATCTGGGCTGATCGGCCTCTCGCAACCGGTGTTTTGCATACCCCGTTTCCCGGCAAGATCCTCGTTATTATCGCCCTCGAGGATTTGAACGATCAGAATGGCTTGCCCTCCAATATCGGTCAGATTCCCTGTGGGGGCTTCGCAGTGCATTCAGGAGATGAGGATATGAAGTTTAAGAAGCAAGGAGGAGGCTTGGCTTTTTTTATCCTGTTGAACTGATTACGACTCATTTGATGAAAAATGCACGGAAGCCAGTCATATCCCTGTACATTGCTACAATACCAGTTGGTCGCCGCGTCAATGAGCACCCCAAGAGTTCGAGTCTGTACTCTGTGGTAACATGTATGTATTCCAGGCTGCCCAAGCGTATTCGTCCTCCACTCGGGGCAAACAATAGTTGACAAAGTTACTCCATGCAGACGCATCGGAATTCTCAGGAAGTTGATAACAATAACCATCATTGGCTTGCCCGACATAAGTCGCCCCATAAGTCGAGTCGCTCCAAGAGCTCGTATCAGTCTCTTCAGGCATGCGGAATAACGGGGTGGATCTGACAGCTGAATCAATACGCACCTGTGTTTCCCCCAGATGTGGAGTAGCACGGATAGCTTCTGCAAATGGTTCTGATGCAGGAACATATCTTGGCTCGGTAACCGTGCCTTGAGCCAGTGCGCAATCACTCGTCCCAGGCTGTTCACCTGGTGTAGCCGAATTGCCGGAAGAAAAGTCCTCGGCACCACGGGATGAACCCTGGACAAGCGTAGCAGCAGTTTCAAAGTCGTCCGGGCCGTGAATACTGAGGCGATCTGACACCATGGCATAGTGCTTTTCGCCAAAGTTATCCCAGGAGGTTGGAAAAGAGTAAAATGAAGATCTAGGACTCGGCGGTGCGGCCGCTGGAGGATCTGTCATTGAAAAGGGATGAGATGAAACCTGATTGGATTGATCTTTCCGGTACTGGGTGATAGTGGGACTGGAAGAATCAGCCTGGTATTGGTCATCCAAAGGTATGCCGGAGCCCTCGTTCAGGGATGAGTCTGCATCGGCGATTTGGCCATGTGGCGTGGGTATAGACTGAGAAATTTCGGGTGTAGCTGCCTTTTGGAGACGTTTAGACTTATTATAAAATTCGGAGGGCGGCCTTTTCCGGCATCTGCATTCTGACGAAGCTGGTTCGGTCTTCCCGTCGATTGTCGAAGCCGTCGGATAGCTTTCTTGATCTCCCCCAGGCTGAGCGGGTTCTGTAGGCGTAGACGTCAGTTTGCGCACATGTCACTCATCACATAAGTCTTACCACGGGCACAGTTGGACGCAGTTTGTTGGCTCAGTATCATTGGCTCACTACGAAGAGGTCTCCGTCCTTCACTTCCAGGCACAGGATCACTATGGTTTATAGCCTTCTTAATGTACCCTTTGGCCAGGCTATCCGCAGCCACAATACACCGTAAATGTTGCAAGAATCGTGTGTTGCTGGTGGCCAATTCGTCATATCCCCAACCACAGGTTGTCAGTGCCTCGATCATCAACGACGCGACCGGGAAGTCCAATTGCCGTGCAATTTTCTCCGCCCTAGGATAATTCCTTCTCCTGAAAGATATTAGGAAGTCCACGTCACGGATCGAGAGGTCTTTCTGCCAACTATAAAACGACATTAGTGACAGTTTTGCTTCATTATGCCTGACATACATATGGTTATTGTCAGCACCAAGTGTGGCAAGGTCGCCAAGCCCACATTTTTCGATGAGCCTGTAAAATAATGCTGATCGTTTGTACTCTCCAGATATTTTCTCTTTTGTCGTAGGAATTTCCCGTGCTAATTGCTCCAAAGCCACGCTCAGTCTCCCGCGTCCTTTGCTAAGAGAACGCTTTTCTACCATGTTCGCCCTGTCGTCAATATCATTTCGTAGAAGGACAGAAACTGTACGGGATAAAAAGGCAACGGTGTTGCTTTTCTCCTGGACGCGTTTCTGGCCGTCATATAGTCGACTGAATCTTGTTTTCGCCTCACCTCCTCCGAAGATGGCGCCGCCGAGATTCCAGATACTGTTCAGGTCTTCTGAGCTGATACTGGGAGCAACGTAGGCTGCAGCCGCATTGATGAGGCACTTTCTGTGATAATCACTGATACCACAGGCGCCTATGTATGCACCCAGTTGTTCTAAATGTCCGACAGGTTGTGACTGAGGTATTGACAACAATAAACTCGATTTTTGGAGTCTTCCGTATTTTGACGGTACTTGTACTGTCGACTTCAACGAGGGATCAAAAGGGGTTCTGGTAGGTAGACTTGTCTCGTTATGGGAACTTCGCGGTTGTTTAGGAAGCAAATCGGGCTCACGTCTAGTCCAGTTTGATTGATAGCTGGCCGGAGCACTTCTTCCATCGCATATACTTGGTTTGTGTAAATCAAAAAGCTGTTGAAGTTCTTTCCCTGTGCCACGCTCTAGGAATGATCTGAATGCCGACCGCAGTGGCTGCAAGTGAATTAGTTGACTCCAGCGCGTCCAGTAAAGACATGGCTTACCTCGGAGCGAAGGATTGTACCTGGCGTAGATTTGTTAAGTGCATCAATGAAAATATTCTCTGTAGACATTTTGAGAAACAAGACATTTGAAACTGCCAGCTGATTAAAGTTGAATTTTTGAAGCGATCGATAGCGACGGAAGTTCTGTAACTCCTCCAGACCACCCCTCAACTAACATCAACATCAATCAGCCGCTTGAGGAGTAGTCTCATTTGGCTCCGAAAATGCTGGTTGGTCCTTAAAAGCCTCCCTGCGCGCTAAACCATGTCATCTAATTGGCGTGATGGGAAGTTACCTGGCACCTCTTTGACTTGGAATGGGCTGACTATCTCAGTTTTGCTCCTGTGGGAAAAGGTAACCAACATATCCTTCGCTGAAGCCGAACTAATCAACCATTATTTACGTCTCTCATAACATGTTCTACTGAATTAAATGCATGATCGAGACCAGAATCATTTTCACCCTTTCCCTCTGACTTGGAACTTGTGAAAGAAACGCTCCAGTGCTTCCCGCTCCGACACCAAACATTCCATAGTACTAGTTTTGGGCCGCGTTCCTTTCATCTATCCAATCCGACCCTCTTTGTATCGGTGGAGTACGAGGTCTGCAAGTTAATTGTAGGTAACTAATAAAGAGGGAGGATCATAGGCATTTTATGGATATCCCAAAAAGGCTAGCCAGTTTATTCTGCGACAACCTGACGTAAGCGAGCCTTCCAGCCAAGTTAGTTATGTACATCCAGTGTCTGACAAACCCATCCTGACAGATTCGAGGTCTTGAACTAAGTCACTGGCAGATTCATATCCTTTGAGCCAGCATTTGAGAGTAATTTCACTGCAAACATGTACATCCTGTGGGAACTGCTGCTTCGCAAACCTATCGTTGACCTTTTCGTACCATCCGTCTTCCCCATCAACAATGTCGGGAAACACAGGGTGGCCCATCATGATAAAGTAGATAGTGCAACCCAATGCAAAGAGATCTGTTTTTGTGTCCGCCTCAAACGGATCCTCTCGGGGGCAATAGAATCTGCAAGGTTCGCCGCTGCCTCCATCGAGGAGGACAGTGCCATTCTCTGATAAGTGCTTCCCTTGGAAGTCAGACAGTTTGAGATGGAACTCCTCATCGAGAAGGAAGTTTGCGGGCTGAATGTCGCAATGAAGTACTCCCCTACTATGGATCCATGCAACTGCCTCAGCTGCCTCCTGGCACCAGGATAGCCTCTGCTGGAGTGACGGCGGGGAGTCGACCGATTCGAGGATATAGTCAGCCAAATTTCCATTTATAGCACGCTCCAAGTAAAGCCCGCTATTCGAGAACCTCTTCAATCCTATGATCCGTCGATGGTGTCCCACGACTTCGAGAAGCTTCCTTTCCACTTCAAGCCGGCTCATGTCTCCACCATGAGCGAGAGGATATTTCAAAACAGTGGATGCGTCGACTTCTCCAATGAACGCGCTGCTTCCTGACGCAATCACCCGCTGGACTTCAGGGGGACAGTACTGCTGGTATACCACAATTTCGGCCTCGTGCAGCATTCTGGGGGCGAGGCAAGGATGATGGGATGAGAAAGGCTCTGAATGGGAACGCGACGAAGAACCAATAGGAGAAAAGGTGGTCCCTCTGGTAGGATAGAAGAGAAGGTGATTTTCACAGCAAAGACGTGGGCTTCCGACCCGTCTTTATCTGTTGGGGTGCCCATTTGGGCCTCAGCTGCCAAGAAAGCCCAACCTGGAAAGGTTAAATCCGATTTGTCTTGGCACTTTTACGTGAACGCTGAAGGCCATATCTGGGCATATCCGGACAAGACCGATTCGCAATATACTTGAGAAAATTGACTGAGTTCTATAATGGCGACATTTGGTGACCCCCAAATAATTATAGCAATTGAAACAGCCTTTGCATTCGCATAACCAGCATAGGGAAACCTAATCTAATAGGGAAAACCTATACCAAGGCTGATACCAATATCACAGAGAGACAGCTTCGGTAACGAGTGATGTTTTAGATACAGCGGATCGCCCAATATCATTGCAAAATGCGAACGGTGAAGTTGTATCCTAACTTGACGCAGGGAACTCCACACAGTATAGCAAGGAATGTGTACCGAACGAAATTTGCAGCTTCCGGGCGCAATTCAGCTGCCAGGAAAGGCTTGACTGCCATCTAAAATGGTTAGTGTGGGATTATCACCAGAAGAAGTTATCCTAGCATACCTTGATCAAGATTAACATTTTGGGCATATATGACCAGGAACTCGGACCATCGACGTTGCGAGGTATACGTCTTTGTATCCTGTGCATGTGCTGCCACCTGGCTTACTGCATTGAACCATTGCATACTCCATTATTTCGTGTTTCGGGGTAGCAGTGCAATTCTGGTATATCTTGCGGGTGATGCGTCGCTCACAGCCACATGCCATGGTGATTTTGCTCTGAATGACTAAACTGGGTGGGGACCGAAGATGGGCCAGTGAATAGGAGCTGTTGATATTTTGTTTCGGAGCAAGGGCGTCGTGATGGAAAAGTTCGAGCTCATTGTGACGCCTTTATATAGATATTTTTCTCCAGTTAAAGAAGTTATAAATCACCGAGATATTGCCCAGATAGCTGCTTACATGTCTATAGTATGTACGAAACTGTTTCTACTCTCCAGTTTCTCTGCTTGACACCACTTTTTTCGTGGACAACATCACTTTGCACTGGTGCGTCGCTCGGACTATACGAAGTGAGCGAAAATCGGTTGGCACCACTAACCATAAATTACCTATTTCCAACCGAAAAATTAAATTTCAGATGTGCTTACTGTACGAGTCGGCCTTGGCGTCAAGAGCAATAGATTCCTACCGCCAATTGGAACGTGTAGCGGATTTAGATTCCCCTGCGGGAAGGGAAATACGCCTATACTATTGGCCGCGTCCAGACACCAGCGAAGCATCCGAAGTCAATTCTGTGGAGCCAAAGGAAATGTATCATCAAAAGAAGAGCTTCGATATAGGATTACATTTATGCAAGGAGCATTCCGGCTTGGGCAAGCAGTGATGACGAGCCATTATCTAGATGATTCAGAATAATTGCGCACCATTGCTTGAGATAATCTATTCCCCTCACTTTTCCTTTCCAGGATATTGTATCATGCTCTGGTTACACCGACTTTGCTTACTGGGGTCCGAACGTAGCTTGCGTTTCATGACCAGGTTAATCACCCTGTTGTAAATGATGCTTAAGCGATTTATTTGTGATTCGTCTCTGATCAGCCTTAATTGGCGATCCACGATCATAGATATTTTGCGGAGGTTACACTGCTAGATTATACTACTTAATTTATGATCCCTTTTTAGTGTGAAACTATGGTTCTTTGGACGATCATAAATATAACACACAGCTCAAATCTAAGAAAATCGATTCCATATCATCGCCCATTGCCTTTGCTTTCTGCCTTGATTAGTCTTTCGGACAGTCATGGCGAACGGAATCCAAGTGACTGTGAGTTTCGATATAACTGAAGTTATCGATGATGTATGCGAACCTTCGCAACACACTTATGTGAATGGCCGTCGAGGTGCGCCACCTCCCTACATGTGTTCTTTTTTGTCTAATCAGACTCAGCTGGTTTTCGCGAGTCAGTCGTTTCCAGCGGTAGGGACGGCCTCACTCAGTCAGGCAAGGGACATTCCAGTGGCGATTACCAACAGCCAATGAAGCCTACAGCCTTCCAACCCTGGCGAATGCGGTGTCCAACTTGCCGATGCATGAATATAGAAGTGGATGCTATGCCTGGAGGCGTATGAAGTGGAGTCAAGCTACAGTGTTATCCGAACTGATGAAAGCATACGATCCAGGCCTAAGGTGCAAGAACTGTCAAGTTGTTGTAATTGGGTATTTGTCAGAGGATAATGATTGGTTGACTGGTGGAAAGAGTTTGTATGATAAAGTACTAAATTTGCGGAGGATGACTTTTTAAACGATGAGTTGAAGATTGAATATGTCTCTCTGTGCAAGTGCAAATTACATAGTACTGGGCTCCCCAGTAGAACCTCAACGAGAAAGTACGCCGATCCACATATTGGATACCTTACTATTGAACGGACATTCATTTGTATCATTTCGGACATAATAGCCCCTGCTTGCATCAATAAAAAATCGTTCGTCGACCTTTCTGGATGAACTTTGCATATATCTTGGTATCTGGGGTACCGGTCAGCATCCCTCTGATATTTGCGCTAAGGATCAAAACAACGTCTCCGGAAAGGAGGTCCGTGGCCCAATGCAGGAAAGACTGCCAAGTGCTTGACTGCATGACAGGTGTTGGATGGTACATTTAGCGGCGAACGTGCATTCTTCTTGGTCTACATATCATTTCTAGAGCTAGTATGGACTGTACTTCTGCATGAGTCTGGGAGACTATATCGCTCACACTTGTCAGGCAAGAGCTGTGATCAAACTTGTATAAAGATATCCAGGTTCGTCGTAGGTAGCCACTGCATAGCTGCATTGACCAACTCGGAGCCATGGCTCCTAAGCGGTGGCAGGACCGTCTTCTTCATTTCATCACCTACTTCTGCGGCCAAGACTCTCTCCAGGAACTTGAATTCTCATGCCAGGGTGACCATATGCCCCTTGAAAGCAGGTCAGCAAATATCTCTGCATCTGAACCCATGACGCCACCCAGCCAGCTCCAGTATCGTCAGCTTCTCAGAGAATCGGATGCGCGGAAGCCT
Source organism: Scortechinia acanthostroma (assembly GCA_011319215.2). Taxonomy (NCBI): domain Eukaryota; kingdom Fungi; phylum Ascomycota; class Sordariomycetes; order Coronophorales; family Scortechiniaceae; genus Scortechinia; species Scortechinia acanthostroma. Next base: position 17,091 of record JAABUG020140502.1, read on the forward strand.
GATACGAAACTGTCTGCCGCTGCGACGGAGTGCGATGACGACTGTCGTCTCAAGATTCTACCGCCCGGAACTACCCAAAACCACAACAGTCAATGTCGCCAACTTGCAGAGATTCCAGCCTCAGTGAGAGCATCCGCTTCCAGCAGTGGCACAAGATCTAGCTCAAGTATGTCTCCACTCTTTTGGGCCTCTGCGTAAACTTACAAGCTCTCGTGCTCGCACGAACCTTCAGGTACCATCCTGCTTCCCGATCCCACAGGACTATACGAGAAGGATGAAATTATCCTTGTCTGCAGATCCAGACCAGGTCCTAACGGCCAGGAGCACAGAATTCACGTCCGTGAACATGATGGGTCAGAAGTTGTATTTTGGGCTTCTCAGGATGTAGAATCCCGTTCTGATTTCAAACATTGTCCACATGTCGACGTGTGTACGAGTTGTTCTTATCATGTTTGCTCTTTGTTACCTTATAAATAGCAGTATCCATAACCCTGGCGGTCTCTTCCCAGTGTGGGCTCTCTGAACAACTTCCTAATCTTATTCCCCTGGCATCTTCCGCACATTTTTCCTCCATCAAGGGGATAGTCCTGTCTTTACACGATCTGTACAACATAGTTCTGCTTTGCCGCGTCGATCCTCTCCGCCTGTTCAATTGAGCGTGAGTATGACTATACTTCGTTCGGATCTTCGGGCTGATGTGCTTTAGAATGTGTTTCAAATATGTCTACGTATACAAGTGCGGTTGTCGGACTAATGGTATCCTTCCGTGCTTTGAAATCCTGTGCCCTGGCGTGATACCGAGGACACAGACCTTCTCCCGGCCATGCCCTTCTCAAGAATGTCTCAGTTGTCAGCGTGGAGCGTGAGTCTCCGGGTGCGATTCCAATCTGGCGTGCTCCCATGCGGTTCGTGAGTCGAGATTCTCCGGTACGTCTATCACCTCAAGTCCAACAGCAAGGAATAAGTAGCTTATTTTAGAAGTCCTTCTTTGGTAACCTTGCTCCCTTGCTCTCGAACCTGGCTGAGTGGATCCATTTGCCTGGAATAAGTCCTTAACTGAATTACATTGTAATCGGCTTTATCTGTGCATTTGTACGAGATCGCCAGTGCTATATCCCGCGTAGCCTAGGTAGCTCAATTTCATTTACCACCAGCTCGCTAAACTTGGGGAGCCATTAAGTGCCATCGCGACGTGCGCAGACATAGTATGCTGAGGTCATCATAGAGTTCGCAAGGCATATAAAGAGCTTTACTATCGAAGCAGGTGAAGATTCTCCGCAACCAATAATTTTTAAACTTATTACATACTGCAAGGCAAGCAATCTTTACACCGCCCTAGTACCTTACTGACTTTGATGGCCCTAGTCAGAACCACAATCATGTCGCGAGGAGCATACGATACAACGGGAGTAAAAAAGCCCGGAGCACCAACCCCACCACCCTTGACTCGTTGACGATGCAGGTCGACTTTGCTAAAGATGCAAGTGAGGTGAATCCGTTAGCTGGGCAGGATGGGACAGGAGGGCGAGGAAAAACAATACTTTATTGGTCGTTTTCTACAGAGCGAGAATGTGTAAGTGGTTGAGTTTGGATTGGGGTACCTACTGCTAGATCCATGTGTATTGCTGCAAAGCCTACATAGAGAGGGACAGAGCCTATGGAGTCAACTGTAACTCAAAGGAAAATGCCCAAGGTGCGACATAAAAGACACGATCCCTCTGTGGTTATACCCAAGACTCTGTATACCTCCAACGATCATTTTAGTCTTAGCCCTTATTACCTAAGCTGAAGGCTGAAGTTCAAGTTGCCCCACCGCGGCGATGGACTCCCCATTGTTTTCAGAGCTCCTTGAAGACGAATCAACACCTGATATGGAAGTACGCGGTTTCTATGTTTACACCAGCACGCAGAGGCCCGGAGAGGCCCTCGTTCAGGATATCGAAAACTCAGTTGGCTCTCACAGTCAACCTAGAACAGCACCAACCACGTACTTTGACTCCGCTGACCGACCAAAGGAAGTGAAAGAACTATGGAAAAGCTTTATCAACTATGGTATTAATGCAAGTAACTCTTTTAGAATAAACTTTGACTCTGCAGTTTGGACTAATAAGCGAAGTTGCCTGCGATTCTCTGGTCTCAGTTCCCAGCCACCCCCCATTGGCAATTTCAGGGGCCTATTATCGTGTCCGAGATGGTGTCACCTTTAGGACTGACAGCAGCATTGCGGAGATCCCACCCCTGTCGTGACGGCATCTCCGTGTGGCGGCCCATTCGAGAAGGTGTTGGACCCGAGGATGGGCTGTTCAAAGTTTATCCCGGGTCCCACAAAATTGAATCTGAGCAAAATCTACGGGAGAGCGGTATCTGTGCTGAGGACATTAGCATCCGCGCCGACCAGGTCCTTATTACACATGGAAGTCTTTGGATAGAAGAGCGAAGTGGTAAGGGCGTACTGATGTGGATGGGTTTTTCAGAAGAGAGCATTGGCTTGCATATTGATATGCACACTTTGCTTTTCATTGCACTAGCCTGTGGCGCCTCCCATTTTCTGTCACGACGCCGAGCAATGAGCAAAATAGAATGGGAAACTACGGAGTTTGCCCAAGTGGACTTGTCTTTTACTCCACAAGACAGACATACGGCGTCAGACAACAGTCGCACCGAAACCGCCGAAGGTGTCCTTAAACTTGCTCGAGAAGGTTTGAAACAGGTGGAGGGGTTCATTACACAACTAGGTGATCCAACCAGGCTAATTCTTTCCGCTGGTTATGGTCCTGATAAGGATCCCAGGACGGCGTTCCTCAACGTGGGAAGAGATATAGATTTATCGAAATGGTTTCTTCGCGCTGTGAACATACGACACCTTGCGAAGGGCTCTTGGGGGCGGTCAATTTCTAATTTCATCAACGAACAGAGGTTACCAAACACCCCACCAGTGCGTGACGCCATTAAATGCGGCCGCAAAGTCTATTTCGGAGAACTGGCACTCAAAAAACCAGGAATCTGGCTTGTACTAATGGGCGTCCTATCCAGGTTCCCCAAGATGCCTTTGCCAGAGGTGTATCTAATCCCTACCCTGTTACATGAGAGCTATCCAGACATCGTAAACGCTGCGTTGGGATGGTCTAGGCTCATGGCCAACTCAAGCCAGTTGTATATTGGTAAGGCACGCTCCTTTTCTAACCGATGTACATGCTGCTAATTGGAGAAAGATCAACTCTCGACGGCAATACGACTCGCATAGTGCGTTGTTGCGGATCATCATGCTCATTTCTTTTTCACACCCAAGGAGGTTTACCCTAAGAAGTCGGTGCTCCGGCCCCACTTGGAAACAAGTGGATAATCAGTCATCCTAGTCATTCGATGTGATATTCTACTGGTCCCTGGAGCAATTTATGGCTAGGTAGTTTGCCATATATTTGAGCACTAAATAGTTATGTTTGTTTGACCTATCAATGGCTCCCCGACTATATCGCGCAGTCAATGCGCGCCTAGGACCCTGACACCGGCTTTAGCCCCTATTCGCTGACCCGTGGGATCTTAGCCCCTTGGTCTTACGCAAGATGATCGGGAGTTACTTCAAATCTTGTGAAATCCCTGTACTTGGTGACAAATCACGTAGGAAATGCATGCCAAGCGAGCGGCGATAGTAGCGCTACGTAGCTCTCCATCGCCCCGTGGACTACAAGCTGCCACGACGCATCCAGTACAAGTTTTAACCAAGCAGACCCCAGGAGCAGAATGTTAGATGCCTTCCAAGTAATTGTAGGGAATAAACTTTAGTTACTCCCACGATTAATTCCGTCCGCTCTTGAAAATAAAGAGAAATATTTGGTCACGAATATTATATTCCTTTCGCATCTGAAGCGCAATCTACACAAGTGGGGGAAAATTCGACCATCATGTCCAGGGTTACTACAACCTTGAAACATGTTTCTGATGAACGTGTTACAGATTTCCTTCATATTATTTACAACTCAGCACCAGAGTGTGAATCTCACTGCTCAATATATTTATATCTAAATCGCCAGAGCACAAACGACCCACCCAGGCGATTCCAACTGGCCGCAGGGTATCCTGCGGAATCAGTCTTCTCATGTTCCCGAAAACCAAGTACAATGGTAACCCGTCCTTCCTTTGATTGTGGAACGCGGCAGGATTCTGTGGAGAGAACCCCTTGGCGTCACTGAATACAAGTCCCCGACATTTTATCCAAGACTGGGCGGTGCCTTCAGGGTTGGTGATATCGCATCTCTCTTTCACAATAAAGACCTAGAGAGCGGGCTCAATTGGAAATAGGAATGCAATTGTTGGTATTGGGCGTAAGTTTGGCCGAATTGGGAAAAAGAATAGGTACTAAATCTTCAGGAATTCCCTTATTGGCCGTCTTATCGCGGGAGGTATGGCTTTACCTCTGGTGGTACAACAGAAACCAGATAATTAAATCGGGGAGAGGAAAGAGCGATTAAGGAAGAAGCAAAGGGTTTCCTGCTGCAGCTAGGCAGCTTACCCTCTGGATGTGTGCATCACTTCTCAAGAAATAGCTGGGTTCCTTAGGTCACCAAATATAGATACAATTAGATTAGCTAAGAAGTATGAAGCCCGTACTTTTGAAATCAGGACATTTTATCACCAGGTCACAGTAGTCGTTTAGATTTGCTGTACTCGTGGAAAATATACGCAATGTAGCATGCATCTGGCGCTAATTGGACGTAGGCCATGACTGATGCCGTGTCTACGTGCAAAATACAGCCTCGTCCGTCATTTCCAGTATCGGGCTTTCTAGGTTAGCAGGATGGAGAACAACTCTTCCCAAGAGAATCAAGCGCTATTACTTGTCCACCTTAGACCCGCGCACACTATTTTGATACAGGAAGGGGCATTTTGGTTAGGAAGTCTGATGCCAAAGCTATAGCAAGTTTCAGAATCCAGCTCTTCCTTTCACAATATCAAGCGATAAGGAGGAGAACAAGTGTTACAATCTATATCGGCCCAGATTATTGTTCAATACTATCATGGTCGTAGAAGTGCAGCAGTATGAGTGGAAACGGAAATATAGCTTGTGTGTATCTCATGGCGTGGACTAAGAGAAAGGAAGGCTGGCTCTTTCTTAGGATAGGTGCAACCACAACACTCATCTGAACGGTGACAAACGAGCTAGACCAAATCATATTGGAATTCCCTTCGAAGTGAAAACTAAGGTTTGTGAACGGATCTCAGCAACAGGCTAGATTGATTATATAGAGCGAAAATCTGGATAACACTATGCGTTAAAATGAGACTCCCTGGATGGCCCGAAAATAGTCAAAAAAGGAATGCAAATAAACTTCAGATACATGCGCTAGTTTGTCGAGTGCAGCCAATCAATCCTTTGGTGACTGAATAGGAGAGGAGGGGACTAATCACAAGGGTGACAGTCGCGTTCCCCTTTAGACGCAAGTATCCATAGTCATTACTATCAACCAACGCTTCCTACTTCCCAAGTTCAACACCAGATCATAGCAGCCGCGATGTTGACTATGAACGGTCCGACGGAGCTTTTTCCAGTGTATCAAACGTACAGTTTGGGGCTCCAACTGATCCCCAGCTTCGCGGTGTGGTACGATTGGAATGAGATATCCACGGGATACGCAATGCCCGATGTGAGCTGGACTGACAGCCCTCGCGGGAAAGAAGAGCTGAAAGCGCTCGTGATTTTCCAGAATGCAATTCAAAGAGCCCTGGCATATATTAGAAGTGACGATCTCAATAATGCTCTTCTGGCTATGCAGCATATCAATAGTACTGTTCTCTTGGAGATGCAAGAACAGTTTCTCCCACACCCAGCAACCATTGATTGTCAAAATGAGAAAAGTCATTGTGTCAAAGATCACGGTTTCTGGCAGCGATTCAATAACTGCTGGCTTGCTTTCGGCCGGCGAATTTTGGATTTTCACTGCCACTTAAATTCGCCACCTGACATGTTGATTCAACTGGTTGACTCCGCTGGCTACTGTCTTATCACCATTGCGGACGGACTAGAAGAACGTGGTCTGGTAGACTATGAGATGGGCATATGGGAGGAGGAGATCTTGGAGAGTAAGTAAATATAAAGGCTATAAACGCTTTTATCTATCACTAGCTTACAGTTATTAGTTTTCGACCGCTGCCTCGAAGCTCTGGAGAAGGCAAAGGCTAGAATGCGGGTGGATATGTGTCCTAGAAATCTAGCTTTCTAATCCTACCACTTTTGTAACCGGATGTCTTACTAGCTGGAGACAAGATCGCAGCAGAAAACAGATTGGAGATTGAGTTATGATCTAAGCAATTGAACAACGACTTGTTGAATTCATGCTCCGCTAGAGTGCTGGATGGCGATAATAGATGCTCGCAAATGTGTGCTTCAAGCGGCCCCCTTCTGCAATCTATAACAATATGAGTTCATGGATCGGCTTATATAAAGATCAAAAGAAATTCCTCTGTACGTTGGAGAATGTCTTCGAGTTCTAGCATTGTAAACAAGGAAGGAATGAAACGGTCCAAAGTAGTTCGACGGCGCCGGTAGACGCAATTATGGAACACATTGAACCCAGAATTCCCACATCCCGTGTGATCTATGGGTGCTTTTTCTGTTGATTCACCCTTATTCCAGTAGAGACATCATTGGGGCATACACTCAGATCTGGCCCCCTAGGGGCTTCCTATAAGAATTGTGGACCCCTCCCCAACGGCATTAGCCTAGCTGCACCAACCGTACACACTCACCCTATAATTTGACTACCCACAATGCAGCGGCAATCATCAGAGTCTGATTCAGAGTCTGATCCAGGTTTTGACTCCAATGATAGGTTTGATAACCGGTATTGATTCGCGCAGAACCTCTTGCTTTCTTAATTGACGGTTACCATGCAGATCGACCACGTCGCTTGATTCTGAAAATTGTGCAACAGTGGAAAAGTATTGCAGACTCTATCCAGCAGTATGTCAGGATCAATATCCCTGGCCAATCGATGAAGTACGCCTTTTTACCATAACTGCTAAGCCACTGCTAACGTTCTGAAGACAGAAGTGGAGCGACTCGGTATTCCATCCACTGGCTTTGATAGAAGGCTCTCGCTGATAAGGAGTAGATAATCAGTTCGAACTTTATTATGAACTGTTCCAGGGCAAGCTGTATTATGCTCCCTTAGGAGAGGCCCGGATTCGGACTGTTCTTGACGTCAGAACTGGTACTGGTCGCTGGGCAGTGGAGTTCGGTATGCTTATTCTCAAGTGTTGTCCCTTGTTGCACCCGGATTGTACTGATGATAATCATAGCCGATAGATTTCCGGAGTCTCTAGTAAGGGCCCAAGGCATTGAATGGAACGGCGCTGACTGCCTAGGTGTTCGGTGTTGATCTAGTTGGCCACATGATGTCACCCTGGTGTGTTGTTGCTGTCTGTAGCAAAGGTTGCCAGAGATACTAATGAGAAAAGGGTGCCGCCGAACTGTCAGTTTTATGTTGAAGATCTCAGTCGCCCGGACTGGTGCCGGAGTTACAAGGGACTTGATATGGTTCACGTGGGAGATACCGGTGGAGACCTTAATCTTTTGGACAACATCTTAGCCGGGGCGCGCAGGCGGGTTTCCAGTCAATCCTGAGCATGGTCATAGGTCATTGATCTTCTTACTAATTTGTTCCTTTAGGTTCTCTGCTGCTTATGCTACAGTTGAGGTTTGGGGTACTCGAGTGCACTTTACCGACATCAACGGGAACACTGCTCTCCACAGATTCCACCAACATTTGAAGAAAGCCTACAGGGAGGATCACCGAGATTTGGACTTACCCGTTTCTTTCACCAGAGAGCTGCATCGTCATGGCTTTGTTAACATTGCTGAGCATGTCCACATCGTGCCTATGGATGCGACACCCCAAGACTTGGAGACCAGGATACTTGCCAACTGGGCTAGCGGGTTTGAGGCCCGCTCACTGGAACTAATGAACCGGAAACTTGGCATGAAATTTCTGCCTATCTTGCTTGAGTGCGCTGAAGCACGGCGGGCGATAAGCTTCGGTGTGGGTGCGTTCCTTGAGATGTGAGTACACCTCTCCAACTCTTGTGCGAAGCGCTTTCTGACAGTCGTGGAAAGTCGAGTCGCCTATGGGCAGGTACCAAGCAGCTAAAAGACGCCATAGAGGACATTGTGTTGGGGTGGGCTTTTGTTCTAAAGCGCGGATCTTGCGTGTATGGCAGTGGTATTTCAGAGGAGGGCCAAAAGAGCCTTGAGCATATCCCGTGCGTGTTGACGTAGACGCTGGTTATCGGCGGACGTATCAGTACATGGAATGTTTCGGATTCCCACTTTGGAGCTCTGATTCTTTTAGAGATCCATGTTGTGGGTGAGAACTGGTTTGGTGACTTATGGATAATCAGTATCATGTGAGTGCGTTCAATCATGACAATGATTAGGAACTGGCCCAGGCGAGGATATTCGTAATTGGTTTACTAAAAGGTGGCTGCAATTGGACAGTGTTGGGACTTGGCGCGAAGGAGAGTCTGATGATACGTTGCAGTAGGATGTCAAAAAAGTAGAATAATCTGGACATCCCCAGATTCGTCAACAATGCAAAGGTTAAACCGGCCATAGCTTCAAAATTCTACTCTTGTGACCTGTACGCAAGATACTTGATATCTTACTGGTTGGCTTTTTGACTGCGGCCTGCCTGTCTAACCGAGTTTCATCTTAATGCGCCATCGCAATCAAGAAACGCTAGCTCGCCATCCAATCATCTGTCGTAGATACACGCTGAGAAGGAGAACGACAGGCGCAGCCTGCAGTGTCGGCAATGATCCATGAGTGCTAGATCGAACTCATAGCAAGCTATCGTCCTGAGCTAAAGAGCAAATCTCTCTCGGCGGCAAGAAAAAATGGTTTACCCGTTTACCAGTAGGCAAGGGTTACTCCAGAGGCTCTAGCCGAGATTCGAGCACTATATAAGGTCTCTTGAAGAATGCCTTGGTCTTAAAATTTTCGGTGTGCAAAGCTCTACTGTTGAAAGACACAGTTCTTTTCACGATAATCTCACCTTGGACTGGCTGCCGTATTATAGCCCTACTACACCGGTACGACACTCCCGTCTCTCCGTGAGGTGAAAGGCTTATGGATTATAGTATGAAGACGAAACAACATGGCTCCTAAACTGTATGTTGTCTTCTATCGCCCTCGCTACGGAAATTACCAGCACTGGGCGTTGTACTTGGAGAGCGAAACAGAAAATATCATCTTTGAAGTGATCGGCCAACACCCCAACTTCCAACGAAACGCCGTCAGTGCAGTACCTGAGAACTCTAGGTCCTTTATCGGCAAGCTCTATGTTGGTGTTATAGGCAAAAATGATGTCCAGGGCGTCAGGGATGCTGCGAAGACAGTAAAGGTGGACAATGAGACCATGGACTGGGATTGTCAGGACTATGTGCTGGAAATACTGGACAAATTGGAGGCAGAGTTTATATTAGAGGAAGATGACGAGGATTATCGCGAGGCGAGGAAGGAGCTAAAGAAAAAGAGAGGACCTATGGTCTGAAGATGTCCTGTTTGTCTGCAATGCGAAAGGTATTTGCAGCACTTATACCACTCTCGATTCTCGGACTCTGTCGAGGAGCCACCAGTGAGAATACCTTTCCAGTGAGACACAACCAGGCAGAAACAGATACCAGTCATTCTCTTCATATGGTGATAAGCAATTTGTGCACTTGATGGCTTCGTAGTAGTCTGGATAGAAACCACTGTATTCCCAGTCAATGATCCCAGTGATGATGCACTCACGGCCTTCCTTCACTTCCACAACAATATTGTCGGGGCGGATATCTCCATGAGTGAAAACGATTTTAGATGCTGAAGGCGATGGGGAAATCCTGCGAAGTAACTCCACAAAGACATGCCCACCAGATTTAGGGCTGCTGAAAAGGAAGTCTTCGAAGTCACCAATGTTCATGACTGGTCGGTCATTCCGGCGAAGATGTCTCCTCACATCTTTGCAGCCTTCACCTCCAACCCCTCCAAGAGGTCTTCCAGGAGGAAATGGCAAAGACCTCAAATCCAGCAGAATTTGGTTCAGTTGCTCTCTCACAGAAGTTTTTTGAGCTGAATTCAACATCGCCCATTGGGCAGTCAAAGTGTCGCCGTGCAAGTAGCTCATGAACATCAATGAAATTCTGTTCATTCGTAGCAAGCCTAGCGGCTCAGGGACCGGAATATTTGACTTGTGTTGTTGGAGATATTGTAAAGTTGTATATTCAGTATAGTCGGTCATATCCCGAACAGCCTTCAAGACTATGTGGCTGTTACACTTAAAGACCATCTTCTGGCGGGGAAAAGGGCCTCTCCAAAGAATATCACTTTGTTGTATCATATAAACCAGCTGCTGCGGAAAACTGTATGGGAGAAGCTGAAGGTCATGCGATTGGTGGCTTATTAGGTTGAGAGTCCTCTCCGATAACGGAAAAATTGTTTCGACATGATCAGATGCGCTAAGGGACGCCCTTATATCTTCCTCCTCGTGAGGTACAGGTGCGTCCAAGTCTAAAAGCCAAAACGTTAAGATCTATCGTGAAATAGAACTTGTGGAGGCATACCATGATCCGGCTGTTCACTATTACGCATGGAGTCCAGACGATCAGAGTACCTCGTAGGCAGCTTTGTGGTCAAGTCAACTTCCGGGTCCCGGTTGACAGCGGCTTGCAACAGCTTCAAGGTATGAGCATTGAATCTCGCAGCTTTCGACTTCTTAACTGGTCCCATGGCGAGGGTGTAGCGGAATAATATACTCGAGCCAACTCTAGAGAGAAAACGGAATCCGTGTCAAGAAGCGGCGAGCCCGAATGCGAGACATAAGCAGATCCGTAACTCAGGGGTACTGTAGGGGAGACGCGTGTTGGATGAAGCGTGGGGAAACTGAAGATTACGGACTGACGATTGAGGTGAGCGATTAGTTGATTATGTCATGCATTGTTCCAGCCACTCATGAAAGCGTGGCCATGCGGGAACCGCCACACCGCTATCAAGCAGGCCGCGAAGTTTAACTATGGATAACTATCTACATCTTTGGTTTTGGGTAATGTAGACCTAGCAAGTTCAGACCGCACCCATGTGGTTGCGTATGTGTACTGTATATTTAATTCTTGACGTCTTGTAATCTGGGGTCTTGCTTGGGTTTTGCTCTCCGTCAGACAAGGGATAGCCTCCGGACAGGAGCGTGTAAGAGAAGCAAAGAAATAAGCCTGGCGAGATTCCGCTCTCATCGTGGGTGCATCGCTGGTTGGACAATGAAAACGCCCACTGTCGCCTGATTCGCCACTCCGTCTGCTACTGTTTCCTTCATTTGTAGAGAGTAAAACCATAATAGGAAAAAATCGCTGTCATGATATTGGGGATGTGAGTGGCGTCTAGGCTCAGGCGGCAGGGTGACTGGTGATTATGTTGGTAGGGACAGGGGGAGGAGAATCTTGTGGTATTTCCAGTCATATGTCGCTAAGTACGGTGAGCCAACGCACGAGTCTAGTTATCCTTCGATCCGAGGCCGCACGAAGGGGTAGGGGTGGAAGGTACACAGAGACGGAGCGATCTAAGATGTTTGCCGTCGTACGTCGATAGATGCGGAGACCCAACGCACAAGTCTAGCTATCCTTCGGTTCGAAGCGGTATGGAGAGGGAGGAGTCAAGATCAAGAAATGATCTGCGATTTTGGTGGTCGTACATCAGTAGTTCGAAAAACCTAGGGAGCGCAGGTCTAGCTATCCTTCTGTCGACGCCGCACAGAGGGCAGACGAGGCAGAGAGAGGAGGCGATCTGTTGTATGGGCAGTCGTACTTCAATAGCTGACTTTTCATATGAGATTAAGATCCCCTTGACGATCATGGAAGACCCTGCACTCCAAACCTACCGAATTTGGTAGACTCATAAGCTCAGCTAACGGTTATGACCGAGATTTGAAGGTCCTCGACACAGTAACAGATCAAAACCTTTTGGAGAGCGAAAGAACGAGCAAAAATGCCCGCCAAATTGCATCAGGGACAACTCGATCGCGATTAGCCGAAACTCGCCTCGGCTGACCCCGCTCGGAGGTAGAATATTTAATCAACGCGATGAGCTTGTAAACTACAATCAACTTGGATTTCTGCTACCATGAAGCTGCAATTGACGGTTAAGATTGTTTGCGGGGCGGCTGCTTGTGCCGCTACTACTCTGGGCCGCCGCGTCGGAGTTGGCCGAAGCAACAACAGTTTACTTTGACGGTATGCTTTTATGGTCTCAAAAATGGGACGCATTGCTGAGACACACAACCCTTTAGTATGGCTCTCCTCTCCTGTCGTTTGCGCGGGCCGCCGTCGCAGTTTTCAGTGAGGTTGGTTGCAACAACTGCTTCCAGCATATGAGACACCTCGCAACATCTGCCTCCCAAGCTGCCGTACGTCCTAACGTGGACACACTGTACTCGACGGCAGTGATTGACCTCTCCCACCATAACGTCGTACTGAATATTTCCCTCGTCAAGGACCGATACTGGGTCTTCCCGTTCTACGATGCGTACGGCAACAACTATGCCAATCTTGGAAGCGTAGAGAACAGCAGAGCGGGCAAATACGTTCTTCGTTTTGACGCCGACGGCAAGCGAAATCCTGGTATACAGCTGTGTGGTGGCGGAGAAAAGTGCGACGGCTTTCAGGGCTATGTCAATGCGCCAACACCGTATGGAATCATGGTAGTTCGATATGCTGTTAAAAACAGCGCGGGCGACCTGCACCAAATACATGCTCTCCAGAACCAGAGCGACCTTCATACCGTCGCAAAGGTTGGTCGAACTCGTCGAGCAGCTCCCACACTGACCATGTCAATGCTCAATTCTTCGCTGTCTTCGGACCCAGCGACGATGATCATGCAACTGACGGCGCGTATTGCGCCGCACAATCCCCCGCGCAACATCTCGGACCTGGCACGGGTCAACCACATGCTCAAAGAAGCTGGTGTCAAGGACGGGGTATATAAGCCCCAGAAAGGCCAGAACCTGACTGCAGCATACCTTGCCTCGGCCATGGCTATGTCAAGTGCAGCTAGCGAACCACAGAACGTGCATTCCCTCGGACGTGGATGGCAAGAGCTTGCCCCGACAGCACAGGGCGATTACGGTAAGAACTATGCGATGCGGGAATACGTAGCATACTTTGGCTACCTCGCGCTCCGGGCTACGGAAGCACTATACCCCCCGTACAGCGGCGATAAAAAGGGGCTGTATCTAGGCCAGTCGGAATCGTACATCTTCACGTTTTCCAGCAAGCCGCCGGTGGCCCAGTATGGCTTCTGGAGTTTAACCGCATACAACGAGGAGGAGTACCTCGTTCCCAACCCTCTGAATCGATATGCGCTAAGCGACTGCTCGAATCTCACTTATGCTGATGGCTCCCTGGTTTACAGCGACAATGCCCATGGCGATGGTAGTTTTCAGCTGTTGGTTCAGCCAGCAGACGTGCGGCCTCCAAAGAACTGGACGTCCAAGTATGGAGGCCACCACCTTTTGTATATTCTACTCGCTGACATGACAAAAAAAGCTGGCTCCCCGCTCCAAAGGGCGGCGCAAATTTTTCTCTTACACGTAAGTCGCACTTTTCTCGTTATTTTGGTTGATTAATATCATCGTCTAACCAAGCAGTCCGGTTCTATGCCCCGACCGAACAGCTAAGCAATGGCTCATGGCCCTACCCCGTGGTGCAGAAAGGAGACGCTGTCCAGGCTTGATTTACTAGTCCAATGCTGGATAGGGTCTGCAATGATTTCCATTACTGCACAAATCATCCGAATCAAACGAAGTGGTTGTTCTGCATAGCGACATGTTACTTAGCAAAGCAAGTGATTCTGTGCCGCGGATCAGTACCCATTACCAGACCTGTCATTGGAAGCAAAAGCTGCTGCATTGTAGGAAGTTGCATAATAGATTGACTGTGTACAGTTAACGCAGCTAGACTACCCTCTGGTAGATTCGGAGTCCTCCCTACACCTCCGCTTGCGGCGGCCTCAGAAGCTATTAGTCTTGATTCATCTGATTCGTAGTGGGAAGGTAGGGCGCGCCTCTCGGGCTTGCTCTATCCTTGCTTGCTCTCCCCGTCTCTGCAGGCAAGCGTTGCTCCAGGGAGTGCGTTGGCCCTTGCACAGCACGCATTTGGGAGTGGGTTCGGGTCACGGACTGAGGGCTCCATTTGGGACGGAAGCTCTGTACGGACGTGCCTATCCAGATTGAGTCAATCCCTCTGCAGAAATATCCACTCATTGGCAGGGTAGGACAGCTTCAGTTGAATACAAGTATGGATCACCCACTCCAGTTGAGTCCAGGTTGCCACGCCACTTTTGGCGCGTCTTCCGCAGCCGACTTTATCGGCTTTGGGAGCTTCAGCCCCACCCGTAATCGATTGAGCAGCCCTGCAATTGCAGACCCCTCGCATATTTCTTTCGAAAGGACTCTAACATTGTTGGACACTTGGTTAATAGTCGTCACAAGCCTATAAATTAATGAATGAGAACAGCGACAGGTTCTGAGTCGTCTTGTTGCCACGTGAATCTCTGCCCAAGATTTCGAAAGGTACGCAGTATCCATAGATGTCCATTCCAGGTAGGCGGCTTAACGATAATAGGAAAAGCCTGATTTGCCTCGTGTCGACATGAAGTGCAACGTGACTTGGACCTGCCTCGTCCATAAGGATCGTTATCGCTACAAGAACGTGTATACGAAAGCCACCTACAGTGACCCTGGCGGTAGCCTAGTGGCTACTCTGTCGTATTTTCTCCCTGCCAAACGAGAAATCCGCATTCACACATTGTGTCGGGCATGCATCCAAGCTAAAGGCGTATATGGGGAGGAAGAGCAGATGAGGACCATACACAAACTCGCCGACCAGGAAGATTTCACTAGAGGGGTGGTTCATTGGAAGAATCGTGAACTGCGATGGCGTTATCCAATTGCAAGAGTTGAGGGAATCGTGAAAAAGATTGAAGCAGGGAAAGAGTTAGAGCTTCATCAATTCTGCTCAGCCACCTTAGCCTAGATTTCCTTACTGGCAAGAGGGTCCTCGCAACCGCTTAGGTCGCGTTCTTGTATTGTGTATATTGTCTAAACTTAGTCCTGTTGGTTCTTATGCGAGTTCATTGTTCAATATCACTTGAGCTAATTGAGAGACACGAGAAGACAATCGCTGCTAAAATAAATAAACTGCATCCTATGTATGCGCAGTTGACCTTCCTTGGTCTCTATGTAGCCAAAATAAAGATAAACAATCACGGCTCTTCTCCCACGGCTGGAATTCAAGTTCATAGAGCGATTGCTCCCAAGGTTGGTACACTAATGGCGTCCGCTTTCTATAATTAGGTGAACCAGCTACTGTATGACCTTGGATTGTGCAAATTGGCATGGATATCATGATAATGACTTAGGACATCGGACTTAGAACTCTTCTGACCATATGTATTTAAACCATAGGGAAGGTACAGTACAATTCGGGCGTCAGTCCCTCTTCCTATATGGGCGTATATATCGTGTCTCTGTCCCCCGCTGATTCAAGCACTCGACAGGCAACGCAGACAATTCCGACGGACTGAGCCTGGGTTGGCCTTGTGAGTCAGTGCACTTTCCAGGCTGGGTATTTGATGCTTCAGTCGAACAGAGGTCCCTGATAGCCAAGTGCCGTTCTCGTATTCTTGGAACACTGACGGGCTGAACTGGGAGGAACACCAAGCTCAACGGCTGTGTTTGGCTACTCGCAGCATGATAAGGCTCCGATTGAATATCGTGATCTCTTTCGGTTCGCACATCGTTAGCTGCTGTATACCGAGGTGCTCGTACGAACGACCGTACGGATTCTGGTGTCGTCATCTGCAACTGCGGACTTATCCCAACGTTAGGGCCGTCGAGTATAGGACGTGGAAAGATCGGCGCATCGCTCCGCTGGTCTTGGCGTTGATGAGCCCTCCTTGTTCTGCGCAACTCCCGGTTTTCCAGTTGGCGCACTTTCCTGTGTATTTCTCTTACTGAGCGGAAAATGCCAAATTGGCAAAGATACTCCTTGACTTTTTCAGGCCAGTCTAAATCTTGGTAAGCGCTCAACCAAGGCAACAAACGGGACTCTTCTTCCAATGTCCAAGGAATGAGACTGGCTTCGGGAGAAGATACAATGCATTGCAACATTGATGATACGAGTTGTATATCGTTAGGATACCCCCGCGGTTGATTGGCGCTGCTGATGTGAGAGCCATCGTGTATCTGTGAGCTGTTTGCTGTGTTTCCATCGTGATGGGCATCAGGGACTATTACATCCTCTTGATCCAGCGTCTGCTGTTCTTGATTCACGTCGAGTTGCAAGGAAGGAGTCTCCATAATAGCAGATGTACGGTTGCATGAAGGTGCATGTTGATATAAAGACTCCTGTTGAATGAGCTTGAGCATTTCAGTGCGTTCGTTCAGCAACTCAATGACTTGATGGTTTCGGTCAATAACTATTCATTGTCAGACTCTCATCGCCGGTCGGCTAAAGTAATAACTCGAGTTTGCCCTTACTCTGTAATGCAATCTGATCCCACCCGGTCAAATCAGCGACAATGGAAGCAACTGTGTCTAATTCAACCTGGACATCGTCTTGGTGCGGCCATGGGATGGCCAGTTTTTGAAGGAGTCCAGTTTGTAAAGCTGCAAAATCGGACTCCGACAGCATGACCATCAAACCTTGGATGACACACTGGTAGGTGCCGTCGGCATTTCTCTGGATTTCTTTAGGATCAACTTTCCGAACGACATCCACCCAGCTAAGATACAAGTCTCCAACTTCAGCGTTGTCGGGGTCCTCCAACTGAGGACTCTCCCTTGTAAATGCTCGTCTTATTGTTTCCTCCAGCGCGTCGGCTTTAAGCTTAGCTCCGAAATGGCGTGCGAATATCTCGCTTCTGTCAAGGACGTCTTGGTAGGCGCTCGATAACCCATGGGCGGCTCTCAGAGCGTCGAGGTGAGCTTCAAATTTGTCTAAATGTACACCTTTGCGGTAAGAAGAAAAATTCAGATCGCAGGGCTCAGACCCCGAATTCAAATGCCGTTTAACTGGAGGATCGTTGGCCATCAGGGAATTATAATTGCTCGTCGGATGTGAGCAAGGTGGTGTTCCAAAGAAGTCTCGATCGCGGTTTTTATAGGGGCCGTTAGCCGTTATGCCTCTCTGAGCACTGTAAGGTACGGTTGGAATTCTAGGGGTCGCGATGCGGAAGCTAGGCGTTCCCCAGTGCCTGCGTATATCGCTCATCCTCAAGCGGCGCGGAGTCTGCCTCTTTCATTGAATTACTAAGACCCAACCATCATACATGTGAGGGATGTACTAACTTTGCTTTCCGCTAAACTAAAATAGGCAACAAAGCCTACTCTAAGTAAGCTTTTAATCAGCGTTTGTTGGAGAAAAGGAGACTCTCTCCTCAATAAACGATTGCAGAAGATTATCGCGCTATAAGGACGTAGTGTATTTGCTAGGAGGGTCAAAAAGATATTAGAAAAGAAATTTGGTCCAGGCCACTCCGCTGAGGACAGAGAGTTTCAGACCATGATTTCTCCAGCTTACTGAGACATAGATCTGGAGTACTCACTGTAGAAGGCTGATGGCAACGAAGAATACGAGGTGGTTTATTGTGTGGAGACCAGCTGATCACAAATCGTTTGGTCACCTTAGACACATTTAGTAAAGCCGCCAGACTCTAATCATCACATTCTCCACATGGACAAAGGTACGGAAGGAGCGTAAAGCTCAAGGCTGCTTGCCAGAGACTCCCCAGCCAAGTTATATCAAATAGAAGGCATTATCTTACTAGTTTGGTCTGCCAAACGATATATTCAGCAGAAAAGTGTTAATAAGCGTGGGGGATTTACCAAATGTTGGCAGGAACTAGATCGTACTTCGCCGCTAACTGAGCCCTGAAAGAGGAAAAGATCAGTCGGATTTGGAATTCTGGAGGTGGGCCGGTCGGCTGCACGGATATAATAAAATACACGGATATAATAAATCCCCAGCCATGTGTCGATCAAATCCGCCATCAGGGCTAGGAGGGTATGTAGTGGAGTTCCACAGATCATGTAGGTGGAAAGCGGCGCGCGCCATTTCATTCTCGGCGCGTCGGACAGCGGCCGAGAGTTCACCCACGCGCTGTCAGGGATGACCGACGGCTGAAGCAGCTCTCATGGCTCGGCTTCTTGCGGATCTGAAAGACTAACACGATTGCAATAGGCCGGGGGGGGAAGAGGTTCGGCAAAGTTACGAGAAAGAATAAGAAATGTAAAAGTACAATCTTGCTCTCCAATGCTGGTAACCTAACCTACCAGGATGGTCCTCATGCGCAGGGGTCTTTTCCTTTCTCTAAAACGCGTCTGGAGTCATCCTCTGCTGTCACCTGAGCGTAGCGGACTCGTTCACGCATTTTTGGCAGCGCTTCCGTGAATTGCTGCATAGCATTGTCCAACGACTCACCAGTAGCTCGCAACGTCGAGATGGAATCGCCGAGCCGTCCGTGTTCCATCGTCGCATGAATGTTGCCCTGAGCTTCGATATGAGCTTTCTCCAGATAGCCTTCGCCTCCATTTATTGTTGTAATGTGGGATTCGGTCCCTAACGAAGTTGCAAGACGCAATTCCATCTCCTTTGCTCTCGTCCTCTCCAAATTGAAGCTTTGGAGTAGAGATTCTTTCTCCCAGCCAACGCGTACCAACCTCGCTTCCAGGCTACACACCTCATACTTGCTCTGTGTGAGAGCCTCCTCCAGCTGCGCAAGATAATCGGTCATGTCCTTTTGCCACGCTTCGGTTTGGTGGAGCTTAGACTCCAGTTTCTTTTGATAATCCCTTGATGCCTGCTCCTGGTAATACATTGTCTGGCAATTTGAGCAGAAGCCCTTAAAAAGGAAGTGAGTGAATTGCCAACGAGAGGGTCACAGGGCTACTAACTGAGGTTTTGGACCGGATATGACTGCTATTGGGTATTTGGTTCGGAAATGCCATTGTGTTTAATGCTGATGGTTTTCTTGCCATCAGTCGCTTGATACGATGCGAAGAAAAAGTGATAGCCGTTTAAATTCATTCTGCAAGCCTGAAGTCGCATCTTCCAGATGAGAACAACCGCTAGTGTTAGCCCAGCCACTCCAAATTTGAAGTGGCAGCCAGGAATGGCCAAGGAACAAACGGTATGCCATAGCGAATACGGCGCGATTCGGGTTTCGGCTAGGACGGAGTGGTCATGTAGCAATCACGATCAACGTGACTCACATCGTAGAATTACTGTCACGCTATGACATTCTAAGAAAGTGTAGGAAATGGACGCGGCTAATGCGTGTCATTTTTGGATCGTCTATGGGGAAGACAATCCCTCCAGCCAATCAGTGCACCTCCGGGTATTCTTCCGCCAACCGCGTGGGGTCTCGGCTACCGTAATTTGAAATCACGGCGCTGAAACCGTTGCCTCACTATTGATAAGGTTACCTGGTTCTCGGGATCGGCCCGGTAAACTCTATACCACGCTAAAGGAACTACATCTGTAGATGAAGGCACAGCGAGCACAATAGCTTCCATATAATAGTGGAGGAAACAGTTAAGGAAAATGAAAGAGCAAAGCGGACGGGGCACAATGAAGTCCAAATTATACAGGCAATACGATGTTTTTGGTAAGATCCAGGAATGAAAGACTTGATATTTGGTAGAATCAAAAAGTGCCAGTAGTTTTCTGTGGGTCTAGAAGCAGTGATCGCGTAAGTGTGATCCACATCAACCATTATCCAATATGACGCCTATAGAATTCATGCTATGTTATTCCTGGTTAAAGAATGGAGATACGTACATTACGTGCTTGAAGCAATCGTTTCTTCTAGTTCTGACAGCCGCTGATATTAACTCATTTGTCGGGCGTTGTGTCCGCGGCTCCACTCCTCGCCGTATGAGAAGTACTGGTTGGAGGTCCCCCAAGGTCCCCCAACAGTCTTCTGAACTTTTCCATAGCATGTTGCTCACCCTTAACAAGCTCTCCCGTAGTCGTTGCTAGGCCATTCACTGTGGAAATAAGCAGATCGACGGTTCTAGCCAGTCCGCTGAGCTTCTCTGCCATTACTGTCAATGTCCGATTCTTGAGCGAACGCATCACTAGTTGTTCTTACCTAATTAGTCGGGTTTGACTTCTCCCCTTTTGGATTCAATTTAAGAAGAGGTACCATCGTGAGAGTTTTGTTTTCCTTTCTCGCCTGCTCTTTTCTCATTTCTTTTTTCTTTTCCTCAAATCCTCGACTTTCACCTGTGCCTGAACTTTGCTTCTTTGTATTCTGTGTGCATTGCCTAACATGGGCGGTCACGATCCTGGCAAATCGGAACGCGACAAGATCTCGAAGAGGAAGAAGACTGCAATTCATAAAGCATTCGAGTTAGCAGATCTCTGCCATGCTAAGGTCTTCCTCCTTATCGAACACCCTCGAGGTACCACAATTTTCAATTCCGTAGAGGATCATTCTTGGCCACCACCAGCCCTAGCTCCGGCAAGTAGTTTCTTAAGCTACCACCACCGTACAGGTACTAACTTCACTAGAACCACAAGGAGCAGGTTGAGGACATAGTGCATCGAGTGTATCCATCAGATATTCGTCGAGAGAAGATAAAGAAAGAGGCGAAAGAATGGTGTTACTACTTCATGTACCGCGCAAGTCTACGAAAGTCGCTGACTGTTCCTCTACCGTGCAAGGATAGTGCTTAGTAGAAACGACCAAGCGCGTATATCCATAGGGTTTAGCCTTCAATGAAGGTAATCAACATTTCTATCTACCTCCTGCGGTAGGAAGAGCCATGACCTCCAAGCTTGGAAACGTTGCTCCAGGGTAGGACATACTGTAGGCTTGATTAGCGTCGTTAACACCAGCCAGATTTGTATTCGGCGCCACTGGCCTTATCGAGGGATGGTAATGAAGAGTATTCTCGTATATCTGGGCTCAGGGAACACTCCGTTTCGAGCGCGGTAGGACCATAGTGCGCGCTGTTTCTGGATCGATCGGTAGATACAGCTTAAATGGACAGGAGATCCTGTATTGGCGGTCAAGAATAAACCAATGACAAAGGATGGAGGATCAGCCCTCTAATGCGGGTAACCAAAGGAGGGCCCACTGGCGATCACTGTGTCGTAAACGTCTTTCACAACACATATGTACGATATCAGTCCTC
Organism: Scortechinia acanthostroma; assembly: GCA_011319215.2. NCBI lineage: Eukaryota > Fungi > Ascomycota > Sordariomycetes > Coronophorales > Scortechiniaceae > Scortechinia > Scortechinia acanthostroma. The sequence goes on from JAABUG020140502.1 coordinate 38,312, forward strand.
AGTGTGGAGTGTTTTTGACGCAGCAAATAGGGGACGCACTCGGAATCGTTGTAGAGCCACCTGAAATTCGGCTGAAGTTTGGAGAGGAGCAAGCGCAATATGCATGGAAATTCAACGACAAAAGTCTGATGCCGCTATTTGACAAGCATCTGAGCAAGCACTCCGTGGGTGCCTACATGCAACTACACCGAGAAGCAGGGAAGGGCTTTTGTGCAGTCCGCCCGGAAGAAATTGCAGAGGTAATCAATAATCTGCAGAATATCTAGGCATGGGCTGATTGATCTAGGACACTCCTCAAGTGGATATCGAAGAGCAGCTCCTTCGTCTGGAGGCCGAGAAAGCAGATCTAGCTGAGAGACTTGCCAAGGCGGAGACGCGTATATTAATACTTGAAGCGGCAAACGTGCAACACGAAGAGACGATTTCTGCGCAGAAAAAGCTCATTCAAGACACGCAGGGTTCCATTAATCTCTACGAACAAGACATTCAGCAGTGGATGTTAAAGGTCGAACTTTACGAAAAAAGCACTATTCAATGTTCTTATGCTTTACAGCAGACCATTTGCTATCTACAAGGGGTCCAAGTTGATATTCCAACAGCTTACACATCATAAAGACTTCTTCACTGGGAGAATCTCGCGGCGTATATTCCTTCAGACCTGAAATGTGCTTTAGTATTTTCTCTTCCCTGTTCATGTAGTATTTCGAGGAGGAAAATGCTGCGCGGTGGACCAGATCAGTTCAACAAACTGTCGTCTATAATATCAAAATATGAATAATATGCGCATAAACCAAAGAATGATGACTTTCAAAGACGAAATCTGGGCTCTCAACGATGCGTCTTTACCGCATGAACCGAGAGACTGGAGAGGGTAGTATGGGAGAACACCAAAATCGCCTTGGCAGCGCAAGGGCTGAATGTACGTTCCGAAGGGTGGCCGTATTTTCCAACATCCAAAATCCATGGACGAGGCAACTGTGGCTCCATGAAGCCGGACCATCAATAGATCTTGTACGGCTACTTCCCAATGACTTAGGATCCCATGGCAAGAGATGCGCCTAATACTTTAACATTTGGCAGAATCGGATGAATTCCAAGTTCGGTTCTCGACAAGATAATATGTGTTAAAGTATTGAATTCGTTGAGTTTAGCTCGCTGCTATGTAGACTTGCGGTACGATAGAGAGGAATATGACAGGAGAATCCCCCCCATGCATGGTTTGTGGGATGTTCGGATCTCGCATAGTGTGCGACCATTCGATCCATTATCGGCGCGCTTGCACGCCAATTTTTGCGCCACCCAACTCAACATAAGGTCAGAAAAACGTCAATTTAAAAAAGGAGCCTCGCGCTGTTTGGATTTCTCAGCCCCAGTTCTTTCCCATACTTAAGTCGTTCGAAAAATGGGAAATAAAAAAAACAAAAGGCCTAAGGCAACCCATGCCAGCGGCAATCAACAGACGGAGAGGCATCTTGAAGGAAACGTTGACAGGGCCGAAAGCGAAAACAATATCAGTTCCATCAAAGACGCCGGTCAGATCAGTCGTGATGACGATGCCAAAGATGCCACTGACTCGGATTCTGAGAAGAGTGCCGAGAGCTCTGAAGACGAATCTGAAGCGAGAAAGCAGCGGCATAAGAGACCTGCAAAAAGCGAGTGGGCACTTGCGCTCATTCAAGCCTTCGTTGAGAAAGAAGGAGCCAAAGTCAAGGACGCTCTACAGTCAGATCCTCCAGGCCTTACCACGGTTGAAACACTTCTATCTGGGCTTAATAAGGACATCCAATCCGCCAACCATGCAAATCGAGCTCATTTGACTGATGGACTTCTAATGGCCAACATGTATAGACATACATACGATGGATGGGTGGCAAAGGTTGGCATGGCGGATGTGCAAGACAACAGCGAGAAAGGTTGGAGGGCATATGATGTGACTCTGAACCTTCTTCGTGTCTTCAATCGCGAAAGCAGCCTGCCCATTGACTGGGTATTCTCACCTGCAGCGACAGAGAAGATGTTTGGGGAGAGGCCACCGGATGTGATTGAGCCAGATCCCGATCTGGAGATGGACTCCGCCGTCGAGTACGAAAGCGAGAGTGAAAGCGAACGAGAAAGCGAAGCTGGAATCGACGGCATTGACGCTTTGGAAAAAAGGATGCGGAAGGAGTACAGCTCATTGTCAGGGGGCAAAGTCCTCTACTGGTGGCGTGTGGGGACAGGCACTCAAATCTTTGTGCGATACGGCTCCAAACGGAAGGCCATATACCGTGTACGGGCGGGTTCCTCCATGCCATACAGTGAGCATGATACCGAGCTGGTTTTGAGCCGGACTCGTGGGAACAAGAAGATGATCGTGAAGGACGACGGAGGAAGTACTAGAGAGGCATGGGCGTACACCCGAAATCAAGTGGATGATATCGTCGGGGTTGGCTGGAAAATTGAAGACGACGACGAAGCCGGAGTGAACGCACTGGGCCTGATCCGGCCAAGAAAAGGCGCAATGTATCCTCACACCCGAGTTGTCGTGAAATGGAAAGATGGTCAGACAAGTCTTGAGCGCAGAGGGTTTATCCGACGAATTGCCAATGGGACGAGCCTCAATGGGGACCGAATGATCTACCTGAAAGCGAGAGAAATGGAGAAGACTTACTGGGGGGACGAATTTAACGGCGAGACCGAGGAGAGCGACACGGGCAATGAGAGCGAGACCACTCAGTCGACCAAAAGATCTCGACACCTACGCCACCGAAGTCGTCCGTCTCGCAGACATCGGCAAAATAGCGATAGCTCTGAGAGTGATGCTGATTCAGAGTCCTCTGAGTCCAGTTTAGAGTCTAAATCCAGAGAGTCACGTCGAAGCAGGGCCTCCAATGCCAACAGACAAAGAGCTGGTAAGAGACCCGAGAGATCAGCTCAAGACGATCGCCAGATCCGCATGCTTCAAGATCTTTTGGAGCAACTGACAACCAAGGGAAACTCTGACAGGTCGAGTAAGCGATCTCACTGCTCTCGAGGGGCCCGTCGCAACAAGTCATAGGACCCGGACTTTGTTTTTCTGACTATTTCCATGCCTTGCTAGCTCATTACTCAATAGTTTATGCAAAATCGGCGTTGGATGGTTCCCAGGCAAGGGAAAGGGAAAGGAAGGAGAAAGGAAGGAGGGAGGAGAAAGACTTCCGCTGCTTCATTTTGAGTTATGTCATTCAAACCGAATGCTTATTGCTTCAGTGTTGTTTATATTAGTTAGCAATTCAATTTGGGTAATCAAGCGAGATAACAAGCAAAGCATTGAGCCTAAACGAGTGTCGTCAAGCTGGAGAGGACAAAGATTTGATCCAGTGCCATCATTGAGGCAATATGGGCCTTGATAGCTATCCGTAAATTGTAGGGAGAACAAAACGTAGAATAAAAATCATACTCGTTCGCTGAAGCATATTGGCTGTGATTATCTCCCTTGAGTAATCAGATTCTTCATCGCTCTGCCCTGACTCTCTTGCATAGCCATGATCTTCGCCGAGTATCGAAGTTTGGCAGTGTTCAGCTACTTCATTAGTGAAGCTCTTCAAGGTTGCTTTTCCAATCATCTTGCGGATGATTTGCTGGATTCGAGACCCGTATTCGTTGTCTCCCGTAGGATAAGCTACTGGGAACACCTTTGGAGCCGAATTCACCGTCAGTCGCGGGACTCCGCACCGCCAGCCGCCACAGCATACGGATAGTGACCAATGGCTGTCTCTACTCCCCCGTACAGTATACTTTAACTGACACTACGTACAGCAAATTCCAATTGTCTGGCAGCCTTAACCATTGTATAAAATTAGCAGTCCTCTTCCCCAGTCTCTGCATTAGCTTATCGGCCTCTAGTACATTGAGAACACAAGGATTTGTTTCCAAAAGAGCAGAAGATGTACGACAATGCTAAACGACGTAGCATCACCGGCAACTATGGAGACACCGATGTATTCCTCATCACTCAAATCTGGATCCCTATGCGGCCGATGAATCCACCTAGAAATTGCGGCTCCTCACCAGCTGAACATGTATCACGGTCGCCGGACAAGTACATTCCATTGCCTTAAGAGATATCGGACATTGCCGACCCCATCCAGCGGATAGACTGGGCGAGCTTCTGCAGCTGGTCTGTTGATAAGGAGTGGAGTGAGGAGTGGAGTGTATCCTTAATTCGTTCCTCATCAACTGGCTGGAGCACTAGTTGGCCGGACTCGAAGTAGACAGGGAGACGGTCGAGCGGAATAACCTCCAATCGTGGGCCATCTAAGATTTCATCAAGTAGTGCAGGGTCGAATATAATCAACTTCTTCAAATCGGAACGGAGATGAGGTTTCGCTTGCGCGAGACGTTGAAGCATCGCGAACACATTATTCCCCAGAATCTGTAGTTCCAGAGCCTGTGCCTCCGATATTTCTGCTTGACTCTACGGACAATTAAGTAACGCTATCAGCTGGCCTTTGCAGTCAAACAAGGGTAGGTCATTAGGGTTGAGGCACACCTTTTGTGGGACGGACTTCGTGGAGCGTCGACGGTTCCCTCTCCCCATCTTCGAAGTATCAGCAACTGAGCGTGCTCTAGAGATATGTCCCAAGATAGACGTAGGTCAGGTCGACCGAGGCACGTAAGACTACAGTGATCAGACTTTAGGAGAACCAGATAGAAGAAATTCATTAGGCTGGGAAGGCATTGGACTTTTATGTCTACAGCGAGCTGGTAGAGTGTCGATGTGGATTTCGTTAAGGTGCCCCTCCAAGCGTGTCCAATAAAGTTCAATATACAGCTTTGAGCCGGGTACTATTAGAAGTAGTGGCATCACTAAAAGAAGCGATAATGGACTATTGAATGCGAAACATATCCAGGTGGGTCAAATATTAAATTTATTTACCTCGGCGATTGAATGGTGGTTTTGTTTATTTTGTCTTAGCGTGTTTGTATCACCTATTTGCGTACTCAGGAGAGGCATAAGCTGCAGCGGCCAATTACTTTCACACCACCATCCAATGATGCCAGTGTATCAATCACTTCATCACGTCGTTGTCTGCAAAGAGGGGAGAGAGGTTCACTCATACACCGCGAAAAACAGGCGGGTGAAGCCTGAATCTCAGACCAGCTGAAACTCCACTTCTGTGATTTCGAAATGAGTCCATCACAGAACGCATGTTCTTGCAGGTAGTCGGCCAACAATATCTGATGGACAAACTCATTTAATTCATGTGAGGTATCTGTATCGGTCCGAAAGGTATTTTGCTAAGTATCGGCAAGAAACGGAGTCGCCGTGTCGCCGCGTCCCGCCTTCCCCTAAAGAGGGGGTGTCCTTTGATAAAAGTCCGTTTAACTTGGAATTCTAGAGATGCGCCTTTCGGGTGCGCGGGCATAATAAAACCCGGCCATGGTCGGTCGAAGTTCGATTGGGCAATATAGCCCCACTGATCACCTACAGAAAATCGGCGCAACGCCACTCCATTCTGGGCGCGGTGGACAAAAACAAATGAGTACACACTCGCTGCTGAGGACGCAATCCTTCCCCCCCAAACCTCTTGCGGAATGGGAAACAACACGTTTGCATATAGAGTAGTGGCGGAGGAAGGGATTCTGGCAAAGTTACTGATTCACCTGTCCAAACTATCTTTATAGCTATTCCAATGGATTCTTGGCTTAGCTTAGAAAGACAGAGCCTTGAATATTGCAAAGAAAAGTAATTACAAATCCCAGTTGATATCTCCGTGCATAGGCCGGTTGATGATCCACTTAAATCATCATCCTATTATCTCCTGCATTTCCGTCCTCTGGCTCAACTCCCCAGAGGCTTAAGTAACGTCTTCTAGCTTCCTCCAATCCTGTGGTGACCTGCACCAGGGCATCTTCCATGTTGTGAAAGATCTCGAACATCCGCTCCCGCAATTGTAACAAGGCTTGATTTGACTCTTTCTGCCACTGAAGCTCTCCCCTCAAATAGCTATTCTCGTAAGCGAGGTTTTCTAACTGCTGCCGCAAATCGACTGAAGAGCGTTTGGACTGTTGGAGTCGTGAAGGGAGCCTCTCTAGTGTGGAGGATGTTCCGCCGTTCCGCAAGATTTGATCATCCACAGGCGTAATTTCTTCGGAAATAGAGTACAAGCGCCGATGAGAATGGGATGGACGAAGGGGTTGCTCCATGGCAGTTGTCAGAGGTTGCTTCACCAAACCTGGAGAAATAGACAATAAAGAACCGGGGAGGAGTCGAGAATGAAGAATTACTCGCACCACTCGAGGGAGGAACGGCCCTTTAAGTATTCTTTGCTAACGGGGCAGCTGTTCTGGGATACAGTGACTACAATGTTGATACCAGGTACAGATCTTACCTGAACATGCTAAGTCACCACAGTCCATTGAGAACAAAAAGATAGGGCACCATCCAGCTGTGCGTTGCTTATACTATAGCTCACAGATTGGATCCTCATGCTCAGACGTCCTTGCCTCTCTCTGAAATATATCTGGAGCTATCCTCTGCTGCCATTCGAGTATTGCGGACTAGATCCTGCATATTTGGCAACGCTTCTTTGAATTGCTGCATAATAGCGTCCAACGACTCGACTGTAGCTCGCAACGATGAGACGGATTCACATAGCCACCGCTGGTCCAACGCGGAATGAGTATTTCCCGGAGTCCCCATATCAGAGTTCTCCGAGAGGTGTTGAGCTCCACTTGCATTCCGGGCCTCGGTGCGTAGCGGAACTGCAAGACGTAGCTCCATCTCCTTTGCTCTCGCTCTCTCCAAATGGAAGCTTTGGAGTAAAGATTCCTTCTCCCAGCCAACGCGCGCTAACCTTGCTTCGAGGTTACACTTCTCGTATCCGCTTTGTGATAATGCTTCCTCCAGCTGTGCCAGATAATCGGTCAGATTCTTTTGCGACTCCTCGGTTTGGCGAATTTTGGACTCCAGTTGCTCCTGGTAGACCCTGGATGCCTGCTCCTGGTGATACATAGTCTGGCAATTTGAGCAGAAATTACTCTGAAAAGGAGTGAGTAAATGGCCAATGTAAGGGTCGCAGGACTACTAACCGAGGCTCCAGACTGGATAACCCTGCTGGTGTATGGTTGATTTGGAAATGCCATCGCGTCTTGCTCGGATGGCTTTCATGTCATAAGGAATCAATAACTCCGATGCAGAAAATTGTTGGCCGTTTAAAAGCACTCTTCAGGCTTTGACCCGCATTCTCCAAATGCATCCCGATGCAGTGACTAGTGTTGTCTACGGCCACTCCAAATACGAAGTGGTAGTCAGGTATGGCGAAGACACAACGCGTATGCCACTGCGAATATGGCGCGATTGGGTTGACTAGCGGCGAAGCAGTCTGTGTGGCAGTATAGCAGTCGCGATCAACATGACACATATTAAAATATTAGTGCGACGCTATGACCTTTTTAGTTAATGTATGCTACCTCTACTGACAGGGAAACAGTTTTGATCGCCTGAGACAATACGAGCTTCTGGCCAATCAAAAATAAGGTCCGCATATTCTTCCGGCAAACAGTGTGGTGAAGATCTCCTTTCTTCCATGGATCGCCAGGCACATCGAGAGTCACGCTGGCAGGTTTTCGTCTGTTTCCGTCTTCATTGTTCTTACTGTCCATATTTTATAGCAATATTGTCACAGTATACAGCCACTATATAGTGCACATAATATGCAGCGTTTGCAGCCGTTATCCCAGTGGATAACGCACGGTTGAGTGATTCTAGGAAAATTGTGGGCCATGGTTGGGATAATTTGGAATCATTGCTTTGAAACCGTTGCCTCACTATTGATAAGGTTACCTGGTTCACGGGATCGGCCCGGTGAACTCTATTCCACACTAAGGAACTATGTCCGCATGTCTTTTGAGTTACTGAACCGTATAGCTTCCGTAATAAAGGAAGACGAGACTCCAGGAAATACGAAGAGAAAGGAGCGCGTAGCAATCAAGACAGACAATGATGACCTTCTGCTTCTGGTAGTTCTAACCAGGAATAAAGAATGAGACCATTGGCAGTACCTAAGACAATGCGAGGAGTTGTAGTCTAGCACTGTAGATCAGCAAAGTGGTGATCCACATCAACCAGTACTTTCAATCTGGAGCGAAGCAGGGAATATGTACATTTATGTGCTTGATGCTATCGATCCTATGTCCTGGCGGTGATGATAATAGCATTGTTAGGGTGTTGTGTTCCCAGCTCCATTCCTCCTCGCCGAGTTAGAAGTACTCGTAGGAGGCCCCCCGAGATCTCCCAACAGTCTTCTGAACTTTTCCATAGCATGTTGTTCACTCTCGACAAGCTCCCCTGTAGTCGTCGCTAGACCGTTCACAGTGGAAATAAGCTGTCCGACAGTTTTGGCCAGTCCACTGAGCTTATCTGCCATGCTGTCGATCTTTAAACTTGCCTGGGATAAGCAGCGGCCTTGGTCGGCAACTTCCCTAATTACCTTTAGTTTTCCATACTTGCAATAATACATCTCAGGACATACGCAGCAATATCCACGAGACAAAGTTCGTTGTTCAGTAGGCTAGTAGTATTCTTATCAGTTCTCTGAGAGAAACCGAGCGTGGGTAGTCAACGGCCTTGCTTACACCTTTTCCAAGTTGACAATCTTGTTCGAGAGACCGTCAACTTCTTTCCGAATGGTGCAGCCTCCTTCTACCAGGTGTGTTGTTTCAACAGCTGGCGAGTGTGGACACAAATCTGCCGCAAGGGCCGAAAGGTCCGTGTCTCCAAGCGCAGGGTCGATCAGGGTAGAGAGGTCAGCTTCGTATTGCGCATGAGGGTCTGGATAGGCCCAGCTACTAATGAAAGTAGATGGGAAAGTATCCTGAGTGTAGAAGGTAGATGAAGACATGGCTAGGAATATCAACGAACGCAACGGTTGGTGTGCTACTAGGTTGAAGGACTCGGATGGTTTATATACTGAGCAGTGAGCCTCTGGGCTTGACTATGTTTCCAACATCAGGTGTGAGCAGACATAGCCAAGGTCGCTCTGTAAAGTTTGACATGCCGATCAATTCCCTGATCGACAAATACTTGCTATTTGGCTTGACTAAACAAAGACAAGTACATTCCACTAGCTCATCGGAGGCTGGGACCATTGCGGTCCTGTCATTTAACCGTGAGCCTCGACAATTTGTCATTCATGTTCTTACCGTCCGAATGAGAAAAGGTACGAACCGATTGACAAACGGCCAGCTCCGGCCCGGTAGCATATCGCCAATCCCACCCGGAGACCCATTATCGATTGTAGCCTACAGTAGTGACAGCAACCGAGAAAAGTTCAAAGTAGCCTCTATTTGTCGTCCTATGGAAATTGAATACCCGCCTCACCACGCTTGTCTAGGCGTTGGGTGTCAACTGGGTGAGCATGTACACTACGGGCACCAGATGAAACCGGTGAACCAAGAAGAGGCCAATAATGCTAATACATTCCCAGTTGAGCTTCTTCTTCCGGTATATTCGTAGCTGTCATTTGTAGGATTCACGTAGCGCAGAAGATTCGGTTGTGTGACAACGTGAAATGCTGCCACTCCGAATTTGCATTGGGTTGATGGTCAATAGGCACGATGCTTTGTTGCATAATCGTGAAAGAGAGATATATATAGGCCGGCATTTCAAGTTGAGAAGTTTAATGATCGACAAAATAGCCAACATGCGCCCTCGTGAGGATGTCGGCTGGCTAGATATAGGCCTCGGCAAGGACATGAGGTTTACAATACGTGACAACGGCCGTCTTGCGCATATCCTCGATTCGGTTATAGAACACGAAAACAAGTCTCCAACTCTTTGCGCATTTCTAGGAGGGGATGCTAAAGATGATGCTTTGAAGCATATTTTCCCGCAAAACAACATCAGAAGGCATCGATCACGATCAAGCATCGGCCTCCGATATGATGTCGGCTCTGTCCAATCAGCGTCACCCGTGATTATAGCGGATGGTGACCCACAATTGAGCCCTCGACCTACTGTAAGCGACATGTCTGGTACGGATCATTCCATCATGTGGGAGGCAAACTCTCCTAGGATGGTGCTGTGGGCCATTTGGGCGCGTCTCATATTTCTATTCGCGGATACTGTTTGTATATTCGCCGATGATTTTCCTGAGCTGTCTGATGTGGTGGATTTCCTAGCGGGGTGCATGGACATGCGCTCGGCATCTACCTTGCCGTTGGCAATAAGACCACGAGTCATAGTCGTGCTTTCCGATGATGCCAATGATACTCCAGGGATCGCTCTGCAAAAGGACCGATTCTATAGTCGTTTGCAGGAAAGCCACACGGGGCTCTTCACGGACACGTTTTCTTCCATCAATCTGATCCACTGCAGCGAGAAACATTTGTCTCAAAGAGCCCGATGTGAGAGGTTGAGAGCTCTACTCTTTGGACAGTTAAAAGATATGCGAGCGGTTCGCCATGACCACAGAGCCCTCTTCACTTCATCTCACTGGAAAGGGTTTTTCCAGATAGCCGTAAGGCATACTGCTAACGAGCTTCACCAACCATTTGATTTCATCAAGGCTACCAGGGCCAGTTACCCCATCCCTCCCACCACGAGCACATGCATAGCCCATTACTGCCACGCCACTGAGTTAGCAGGCTTTCAGTTTGAGGAAATTGCCCCAACAATCGCCTCTGCTTTGGTTATGGACCATTATGTTCCAGGGATGCTATGTAAGGAACGTTCGGTCCTAGATGTCTCGCCGCCTAACCGTGAATATCAGTGTCAGACCCCAGATCAGTTTTCCGTACCCTGTATCGATCTAAAGTTCTCCGAGGGCTCAATCAAAGCATGCCAAGAAACAGCAGATTGCCTCTGCATGAGATGGCAGGGCTGATCGAGTGCCACATGATCCAGCTAGTTGACAGGATCGAATGGACTGATGTGCAAGCCGTCGCTGTGCGTGTGGAGGAATTGAAGTCCCGGAGCGGCTGGTTATGCCGAGTAAGATCTACCCGTGTTTGTCTTTACTGCATCTGTCGCGCAGCGCAGCACGCGTTGGCTTGCGGTCACACAATCTGCGATCAGTGTGCCCAGATTTTTGGGGAGCCCAGTTTGTCCGTGGACTACCGGTTTACCATAAAAAGCTGTATTTACTGCCTCTACAGGATGCCGCTGGTGATTGACATCCTTCCGCCAACAATGGATCCCACGGTCCTTGCCATCGACGGCGGCGGTGTACGTGGTGTCATCCCACTAGAATTCTTGGTCTTGATGCAGGAGCATCTCGGTCCTTCCTGCCCTCTTCAGGACCTGGTGGAGCTTGCAGTGGGGACGAGTTCGGGTCAGTAGAATTATCAATTTCATGTGTCCTGTACTCTGTGTGCCGCGGATTTTCCTGATCCCTTGTATCAGCGCCGCTCAGTGGGTCCAGGCACTTGCTAACCATTCCTAGGCGGCTTAAGTACTCTTGGCCTATTCAAGATGAAATGGAATCCTCGCAAATGCTCTGATATGTTCGACAAGGTAGCGAGACGTATTTTCCATGAAAGACGGGAATCAGCCATCTCCCGCTTGTTCCGGAACGTATTCAAAGCAGAGCTTCCCCTGGCCATTCTCCCTAGATGGGTGTTATGGCTCTTCTATGACGGATGCTACGACAGTGGCACTTTTGATCTGGCATTGAAGGATGTATTCGGCGACGACCATAGGATTTTCGGTGCATGGGATCGGCAATCGACCGCAATCTCCAGTACGAGATTCGGTGTTGTGGCCACCAGTATCGCTAAGGATACACAGTCATGTGTCTTTGGCAACTTCAACTCTGCCCACGGATCTACTGATAGCTGCGGTATGTGCAACCAGCTCTCTACAAGGAGAAAGCGGCTAATCCCATCTTAGACTTCAAGATTGTACGGCCGGTCAATCCACACCACGAGCCTCTCGTATGGGAAGCGTGAGTCTGCATGATCCTCATGTTTCGTCTCAGTAATGTAACTGACGATCGAGTAACCAGAGCAAGAGCCACAGCAGCAGCCCCTTTGTGAGGAAGCCCTTGCTATGCTTTGGCTCTAGATTAGAGGACACCTACTGACTTCAGCAACAGCTTTTTCCCCACAGCGGACATTAGGGACATCGGATCCTTCCAGGATGGCGGGCTTCGAGACAACTTTGCTGCCGGCATCGCTCGCAGGCTCGTACGCCAGATTTGGCCATCGAGGAAACGTCCAGCAAAGCTGCTATCTATTGGAACCGGCGCGATACTGCAGCCGTCTGCAGACACGCCCCATTTCCGCCATGTGTTCAGAGACAGTTTCGTCCGCCGCGGTTTCGACGCCTGGATGGCTTCAATGGACACGGATCCAAAATGGATGGAAATGTTCAGCCAACTGGACGAAGCCGATAAGCCTGATTATTTTCGGTTCAACGTCCACCTACGTGAGATCCCAAATGCTATCGACAGCGTTGAGGCCATGGATGATTACCGCAATCTCGTCATACTTCAGGCTGGAAGCGGCGCTCTTGCACGCGACGCAGCCATTGCCTTCCTGATCTCTCGCCTGTATTTTGTTGTGGAGGCTATTCCCGAGACAGGGGATTTGCCACTTTCTTGCCGAGGGACTGTTCGGTGTAAAGGAGTCGCGCGACAGATAATTACAGCGATAGAACGCCTTCATCCACAGCGTCTGGACTTTATAACTGACTCCGAATCGCTCGGATCCTTTCAAGCGTTGGAAGATGTCTGTAGAGGTTGCGGTCGTTATCGCAAAGCCGTGTCTTTTCTCATCAACCATCTAGGGGAAACTGTGAACATTTATTTGCGATCAAATTCCCAAAAACGGTGGAGGATTAACGGATTTCCAGACAGTGTACGGTCATTCATTTCTGCGCAGGAGATCGATTCTCCATTTGGCCAGCATCACCACGGTCGCGCTGGGATTGTGGCCTGCAGTGAGTGCGCTGCCCATGAGACCCCATCTCAGGGAAAGCGTAGAAAGCGATCTTCGGATGTTTCAGAACAGACTCACGGCGGGAAGAAACCCCGAATCGCGTGATCTTGAGAAGTATGGTTGACAATGTACTTGGGCGTGGTTTGGTGTGGATACCCTAGCTTGCTAATCCCCTAGCACTGACCAGATAGTGGGGTTTGTCGCATTATATTATTCCTCTATATTAGATCTAAATGTCAACATTTCTCGATGAGATATGTTTTCTTCCCAGCCAGCTCCCTTTCTTTTCCTATCCTTTTTCCTTTCTGCGCCTGTGCTCTCGTATATTCTGTGCATTGCTGTCATGGGTGGCTCCGACCCCGGCAAAGCCGATCGCGACAAGATCTCAAAGAGAAAGAAGACTGCAATCCATAAGGCGTTCGAGTTAGCAGATCTTTGTTATGCTAAGGTCTTTCTTCTTATCGAGCACCCTCGCGGTACTACCATTTTCAACTCTGTTGAGGATCATTCTTGGCCACCACCTTCCCTAGTTCCGGCAAGTAATCCCTTAACCTGCCATAGCGAGATGAGCGCTGAGAAGTTCCTTTTTTTTTCCTTCTTTTAGGGCGACGACGAGCAGGCTGATGATGTACTACATCGGGTTTATCCGTCTGACATTCGTCGAGAGAAGATAAAAAATGAGGCCAAAGAAAGGTGTTACTACTTCATGTATCGGGCAAGTCTACGAAGTTCGCTGACTGTCCCTCTACCATGTAAAGATAATGCTTAGTACAATGGACTCCCGCGGTTATATTACATGAGACTGCACATAATTTCAGCTTAGGGGTAGAAAATCATTCCTATCTTCGTCCTGCGGTCGGATGAAGTCCGTGTCCGCAGGTTGGAAACGTTGCCCCGAGATAGGCTACATGAGACTAGGCGTGTTCTTTATTGTCAGCTGGACCTATATTTAGTTGACATTTTGACCTTACTAAGAAAGAGGTGGGAATGAAGGGTAGCCTCGCGGCTCTGACGTTCCAGGACACTCCATTTTTTGAGCGCTAGAGAGTAGTGCACGCTGATTTTGGATCGATCAGTAACAACATAACATAAATGCACCGGAGATCCTTGCACTAGAGACAACAAAATGAACCAATGACGAATTATGGAGGATCAGCTTCCTAGTGCGGGTAACCAGAGGAGAGCCCACTGGCGATCACTATGCCGAGAACGTCTCTCACAACACATATGTACAACCAATGCCAACTCCCAGTGGGTCCTGCGGAATAATTCTGATATAATAGTTTAGGGGAGGCACTCGGAGTCGATGTGAAACCATCAGAAGTCCGGCTGAAGTTCGGAGAGGAGGAAGCACAGTATGCGTGGAAATTCAATGATAAAAATTTGGAGCCGCTATTTGAGAAGCACCTAAGCAAGCACTCTGTAGGTGCCTATATGCAACTGCACCGGGAAGCAGGCAAGGGCTTTTGTGCAGTTGACCCGAAAGACATACCCAAGGTATTTCATTACCTTCACAACGTTTTCAGTGGTATTCTTTGGCTGGACACTGACTGGGCTAGAACAACACCCCTCAACTGGACATTACAGAGCAGCTCTTGCGTCTGGAATCTGAGAAAGCGGATCTAGCGCTGAAGCTAGCCAAGGCGGAGCAGCGAATACTAGCACTCGAGGCGACAAGGGTGCAACATGAAGAGATGATCTCCACTCAGAAAAATATCATTCAAGAAGCCCAGGCTTCCATCAATTTCTACGAACAAGATATTCAGAAGTGGATGTTAAAGGTGGACATCTATGAAAAGAGCTCTATTCAATGTTCTCACGCTCTACGACAGACCATTTCATATTTACAAGGTGTCCAGATCGATATTCCAACGACTTATACGTGACCAAAATTTTCCTAGACTGTAAACAACTTCGCAACATACTGTATCTTAGAACAGAATATCTTGTATTACGTAGTATCTCGATTATTCTTCCTTTTTCCGACTCATATTCTGAAGAGGAAATTTTACGTGTTGACTCCAGATTAGTTCACTCAATAAATGGTCCTCTAGTAGTCATTTCGACTTTGTCTAGTTCCAGGCGTCGGATTTTGCCGCTCTAAGCAGACTTACCGAATAATAGAGACCTGCAAGACGGGGGGAAGGCCCCGTGTACGGTCCGTAAATAGTACGAGTATAGCACAGTCTATCCATTCGATGATCACTTTATCGGCTGGCTGCGTGTCGATTTCCACGTCACTGAACTGCATGCAACGTTGGAGATTATCCGGTTCATAAAACTCCATCGCTGCCGCCAGGAATCGATCAGGCACAGCTCTTCATACTTGAATTATTCTGCAAAATGAGAAAGAAAAAAAGCCGGAAGTCTAAGGCACCCACAGCCAAAAGCAAACAACCGACCGAAAGACGTCCCAAAGGAAACAACGACAGCCTGGAAGGCCAAAACAGCATTGAATCTGTCACTGATGTTGGCAAACGTGACGTCGATATCACCGAGGCTAGTCCTAGCCGTGGCGCCGACAATACCAACGATGCCACTGACGTGCATTCTGATAAGAGTGACGAAGACTCTGAAGACGAGCCTGAAGTGAGGAAGCAGCGCCATAAAAAGCCTAGGAGAAGCGACTGGGTGATTGCGCTTATTGAAGCGTTCGTTGGGGATGTAGCAGCAGAAGTCAAAGATGCTCTACAGAGCGAAGTGACCTCAGCTCAAAAATAAGGTCACGATGCAGCTTGGCGCAGCTTGCGACAGTGACTGTATTACTAAAAATAATGCTGTCGATTGGTGTTGAGACGGAGCTTGAGTGGACGGAGAGCACAAGCCGCTGCTGGCGCTCCAGCAATCCGTGCCAGAGCAAGCTGCTCCATCCTGCTTGGAGTTTCCTGGCATGTCCATCGTCTCTCAATCACATCACCGGAGCTGGGAGGCCCGGAAGGATGGGGAAGACGTTGGTAGCGGTCCACGTCTTCCGTGCGTTTCAGCCGTCGATGCTGGCAACGAACATGGCACGGAAACTGGAGGTGCGCTTCTCTCGCTTACTGGGGCTGCAGGTGACGATCATGGAGCACAGTTCCTGTACATCTCGTGTATGCTGATACGGCTTAACGCAATCCAGGCCAGTGTGTATTTGTCGGGCTTGATAACTACCAAGTTAGAGACTCTAGAATGCTGAAGGTCAGTGGCCAACCTGACCTGGCGTGAACCAGCCCTATGAGTGCCGCTACTGATGAAATCAAGGGGCGTGATTCCTTTCAAACGGCCGCATCTATTCACCTTTAACCGCGGGATCTTCACATGCCGCCTGAATGACGTCCTTTATCCGCGAATATAGCTCTGTACTCTCTTTCTCCCGCCGTCCACCATTTGGGAAAACCACCTTTCGCAAACGATTCACCCAAGAAACTAGAGGCTTATAAAAGCCGGTGAAGTATTGGCGTGCTGAGAAAATCACCTTGGTGAGTTACAGCTCCTTTCTTCAACTCAGCAAGCTCTTCCATGTCCACATATTTCCATTTCTCAAATTTCAGCACGACTCTGCCCGCAGTTGGTCCGTCATAGTGAATGCAAATCCGAAAAATACTCCAAAAAAGGATTCCGGATCATGCATGAAGGAGTGCCGCTCATCAAGGAGCAGACCAATCGCCATGAATGATCTTGTTTCAGTCTTTGCTCTGGCTCCAGAAGGCCGCTTACGTCGCTTCTTGATGGCCAAATCCAGGTCAATACGGAATGCCGGCCAGGATGGATTGTCTTCCTCCTCGTTGAGAATAAGGTTTCCAGTCGAAATATCACCTTGAAGAAGCCCTGTATTTTTATGTAGGGATTCGTAACCTTTGGAAAATTCAGCAAGGCACATCTAAGGTTGGCCAGAGTTAGACCCACCTTCTATGCAACGGTTGACTGCAGATAGCATTGAAATTCTGCTTCTCGCTTTATGAACGCCGTCCCGTAGTCGTAAATTACGACACGGCAGTGTACTCGATTTTGTAAGGCAGGAACATGATCATCCTTGGAGGGTGAGCTCAAGCAGGTGCGTTTGCTTGGCAGCAGTGTGGTACTGGCACGACTGGATGACTTCTTGCGCCCTACACTTCTGGAGCTTCGGTCTCTCCTTGCCATGCTAGATGCACCTCGCGCGTTAACAGATGTCTCAGGACGTATCGATCGGTAGTTTGTCGCCTGGGTCACATCAAGCCCTTTGCGAACGTTGTAAGAAATGTCATCGACCTTTCACTTACTTGCACCGTTTCATGATAGTAATACCTTGCAACATTCACCACACCTCTCTCCGTTACTTCAGCCAAAAGTTTGCCTTCCTCTTCCCGCTCTGGATACTGCCACGAGTCTTTGATTACAAGCGGCGTATTCATCTTGTCCCCCTCGCAGTGTGCTTTCCGGCAAGTCGTGGCTCTGCCAGCAACACACAGGGCCCGCTTCATAAGACCATCCAGAATAAGTCGCTCCGACTGTCCGTTGCGTACTATATCAATGAATCTTTTTCCATCCGAATTAGACATGACGCTGGGGTCATATCCTAGTTATGCATCATTCATCAGCAGAAACCCTAGCATGACCGAAACAAACTGACGACCATCTTCATTGACATTGAAAGGAGATGATGCGATGGCTCCCACGCGATCGAACTCCCATAGTCGCATGATTGACCCACATAGAGTAAAGCCCAGGGCAAACCGGCGAGTGTCTTGTGTAATCAGAAACCCCCTGGGATAACGTCCCAGATCATGCCACGTCTTCGAGGCAGAATCTTCGTTTGGGTTACTCTTCAGCTCCCCAAGAATCAGAATGTGCGACCAATGAGGTTTCTGATTCGTTGCATGTGGATCGCAAACAATGCCAGTGCCGAGCTTGCGGTCAGCGGTCGATTCCACCAACACTCTATCAGGTTGTGCCAAAACCGTACGTGGAGATGCTAGGCGAAACCCTTCTTCGGTGCCATGTCTCGAAGTCTTTTGAGCCAACTAGACAGCCAATCTAAGACCTCCCTTCCCTTCGCGCTTGTAGGCCAGTCTCGCCACCCATTTTCAGTGATCAGCGGGTTATTTCCTTCCTGGCATTTTGAAATAAGGTATGGTTCCAAACCCTCGATATTACCAAAATAGGCCTCATAGAACCCTTGCATACCGTATACATTGACCCGAGCTCCTCCTTTAAGACGGCATCTATGTGCTTCCGCTGCTCGGAGGAATTCACAAAGCTACTCGCGGTATGTAGAAATGCTGTTTTGTCGAGGAAAGGGAGAGGTTTAGGAAGACAGGTGGATTCGGCAAGTATGGCAAGAGCTTGGCTCCAAATTAGGTTGTCGGACTCTTCTTTAACAACGGTAGTAAGCAGTGGGATTAGCTGATCAGTCTGAAAGTCGTCAGTACTGATTGCAGAATTAAGTCTTAAGACATCGCTCAATAGGTTCCTGCGACTGTTCACGGACGGTCGCTTTGGCAGATCTGGCAAGCTTCGTAGCGCAGAGACTAGGTCCATTGCCAGGTTTTGGATGTCCATAAAGGGGTTAGAAAGCTGCATGCCACATAATGTGAACAATTACCTTCACTGTCCAACCGACTCAGGGCATCGGGTGAGGGAGGAAGTTCTAAGCTGTCGCAAGTTGATCGGAAGCTCTTCCGAAGCCTGATCAGCTTGTCTGCAAGTGCGTTGTATCTCTATGAGACGCATTGAACACCTCCTTAACTGTAAGGGAAGTGAAGAGTGCAGATTATGGTTTGGGATTGTGACTGGGAAGTCAGCCGTTTAAGAAAGGGTTGGAATACCACTGCAACGCGGTGTCGAAGGCGGAATGGGCTTGGCAACTGGGACGGCTTACCACAAAATATCCTGCGACGGTCAGCCGTTACAGCGAAATCATCCAGGGGAACGTGAGCCGCCAATGCGTCCCCACCGGACGGAGATGGCCAGTGTTTGACCTTGTCCCCATTCCATTCGAAGCAATGCTGCCTTGGAAACAGTCATACCATGTCACGGCCACTGCAGGTACGGCAGTCCTACCTTATCACCGGCTTCACAGAAAGCCAACCATCCGAAGTCATATGAGAGGATTGAAATGATTTCAGTACAGCCTAACCGGGTTGCAAATCTATGAAGCCGCGAGAGCTAACGCACGCTCTTATTTACCGAGCATGGTAGAGATTGCTCAGTGTCAAGAAGGCCAATCAGGATCTGTCAGAGATGATCACTGTTCCGCTTCAATGCCACTAAATGGGTAATCCTCTCAAACTTGGGAGACTGGTAAGTGATATCCTAGAGCATGTCTCTGATGCCGAAAGTGACATCTGCCCGAGTCATTTATCCATCAACAAACAGGGGTAACGAGAAAATCCGGCTTACAATCAGAGACCGAATAGGTTCAATAGTACGCCTGCTGTACCCATAACAACCTAATGAACTCCCCGCAGCTTACCCTTTATGGCTTTCCGAGTCTTTTATATGATGCAAGTGTGGAATGCCTTGGCGCTGCGTTGGCATTCCCTAAGGGAGGTCATATCACGTCACCCCTCTGCCCGCCTAACAACAGGCTGACAGGGTATAGAACTTCGGCGGCTTTGAAAGATGAGGACATATAGCGGAAACTCTACGAAGTGTACCGTCTAGAGATTGGCTCTTATTTTAAACTTACATGCTCTAACCCGAAGCAGCACAGATGGACGAACAAAGAGTATTACCTCCCTTTGACGTTATGATACGTGAACTGGATGTGGTACCTGAGAATAACGCCTCGTGCCACGGCCAAGCCCGAGGGCAGACTAATGCGGACGACGGCCCCGAAGTCGAGGCAATTCCATTTCGTCGGCCACGAGTGGCTGTCGGCGCCAGTAAATCTGGCCAGGCCCACGCGAAGATGTCGGGTGCTCATGTTGTACGTTTACATGCTGACGCTTGTTTAGCCTCTCTTTATGATGCATCATTGACTCCTGCTTTAGCACCGGCGGATACGAAGGAAAATGTGCAAGCATGGCATGGCTTGTGCGCAATGTCGTCGCCGTAAGAATAAGGTACGCAACGAGGGCTTGGCAAAATGTGACAAGTGATAGCTAGGGTAATTCACTAACATGAACCTTAACCAGTGCTCCGGGGTGTTCCCATGTGAACAGTGTTGGAGAAGAGGAGAGAGCTGTGCTCCGCAGCCCAAAGCAGGTTCACAAAAACGGAAAGCTGTCGCGCAACCT
Source organism: Scortechinia acanthostroma (assembly GCA_011319215.2). Classification (NCBI taxonomy): domain Eukaryota; kingdom Fungi; phylum Ascomycota; class Sordariomycetes; order Coronophorales; family Scortechiniaceae; genus Scortechinia; species Scortechinia acanthostroma. Next base: position 58,411 of record JAABUG020140502.1, read on the forward strand.
CCAACCATAACTAGCGAGGAAATCCCGCCTGCTCAGCGCATAAATGATGGTCAAGAAGCCGGCGATCCCGGACTAGCAATACTTGGCTATCAGGCCCGCGAGTTAGCCGTCAGACACTGTGACAGTTCGTCCGATTCACATCACACAGTGGAAGTCACTGCGCCTCCAGACGCCAGGCTTGAACATGTTTCGCCCACATCACGCCCTACGGACATCACCAGGCGGGAGGAATGGAGCGGCGTTATCCACTATAGGCCCACCCACCTTTCTCCTCAAATCCATGCAGAACTGGGACACGTCTCAAACGCGACTATGTTCAGCAGCACGTGCATGTCCATCGGCCAATTCAGTGGGCGGCCCACTCAGGGTGCATGGGGCTCAATGTCGTTGGCTGCAGTGTCGGATTTGAGGGATATATTACCAGCATCTTATTGGGGCTTGGATTCTCCCCGAGGCGACTACCAGACGCGGAATTACGCTTGTGGTATCTTACATCCGCCTGACGGTGCACAGGGATCGCAAATGTTACCGTTTCGAAGCGAGCTTGAAAGGCCTCAGTATCTGGAAAACCGTGATGAGATGTGCATCTGGGGCGAATCGCCACAAGAGATTTCTGGGTTGTCGGTTATGCAACGAGACAATGCCACTCAAGTGGAGGAAGAGCCAAGTTTGCCATTGCTCTTAACGGGGCCCTATCTTACGTCAGAATCTGAGCCGCAGGCTTTCTCTCTTGAACGACTCTTTGAGGAGCCACCACTCCTAACAGAGCTCCCTCCTATGCCACACTGTATAGAGCATGGTTTAATCACGACTCCGCACCAGCCATTCTCCTTGTTCGACTCCCGCTCAGGCCGCGGCAATCCATGCTGGATGCTCAGATTGCGCTCTCAATGGCAGTAGACTGGGCGACCAAATCTGGTTGCATCAGTGGTCTTTGTTATGTCCGTCATACTTTCCCAAAGGCCTTCAATTTTCTATCAGGGGCGCCTTTGGTGCTTTTCACACGCGACAGCTGCGGAATCCAGACGAGGACAACTCTCTTGCTCGCGCAAGACTTGCAAATGAAATAAAATTATGACAAACTAGGGACTAACTAATTCGTCTATCTAAAGAGAAGAGAAGAGAAACCTATAGTAGAGAGAGGTGAGAAGGTAAAACAACGCAGTGCTTATTCCAGTCAGGATGGCGTGTTTAATGCCATGTTGGCCGCACCTGAAGCCATTGAATCAGTAAGCCCTTAGACATCCAAGTGCCGCGAAGGAACTTCTGGGCGTGCAAACCTAGGTCATTTCATGCTGTAGCGAAGATCATAGAAATTGCACTTGGCGATCCTGCAAGTGTGATGTCTTGAAGTGTCTCTTCACACCATAAACATCAGAGTATTCTTTTAAGCATTGAAAATACGCAGATGGCTTGTCCGCTACCAACTTTTCCTTGACGGCACTAAGTTTCTTCTCCCATGCCGATACAGTAGGCCGCCCCGATCTCTTTGCTTCTTGGCCGGTGTATCCACAGTTGGTTCTTCATCGTCTGATGCAGGACATTTCGGCCATCCGCGGAGCAGACCCCTTTCAGGAAACCACAGTACTGAACACCCGCACCCAACTCAATCCTGTTTATCACCACGCGAAAAAGCTTGCGCAACAGGTGGAGACCATGGAAAACCCTAACGTCTTCGAGTATGAATACATATTTGAATGGGAGATTTCTGAACAGCATGTGGAACATCGAGTCTCGCTTCAGACGCTGCTCGACCGGGTTTTGGACCCGCGCGAGTACCTTGATGACACGAACCACCTCCCAGACATCAAAACGTTACGTAAGGAGATGGCGGAGCATCTTCTGAACCCTTCCTTTAGCGGTTACGATAACATCCTTGACGGCGATGCGATGGGAGGCGTAATTAGCCGGCCTGTACGGAATATGCTGACGGTGGATCCTTATTGTTGTGGTTTAGGAGTATGGCTGATATTGTTTATGTCTTGGCGTGTTTGTATCGCCCATTTGCTTACTCAGGAGAGGCATAAGCTGCGGCAGCTGATTGCTTTCCCGCCACATCCAATGATGCCAGTGTATCAATCACTTCATCACGTCGTTGTCTGCAAAGAGGAGAGATTCACTAATTCACTGCGAAAAACGGGCGGGTGAAGTTAACATCTGTCAAACCGGTTCATCAGTAAATATGACAATCACACTCTGTGCGGGCGACTCGAGACGTGAATACCCTGGTCTGAGAGACTTCACTCTGGACGAAACTCGAAATCTCTGCTGTCTAGACAATGGGCGACATCGCCCTATACCGAAATACGCGCTTAGAGCGCTGGAGCAGCTCCCTCTGGAGATAATAAACATGGTACTTACTCAGCTTGATATACGTTCTTTGACCGACTTTCGACGTGTCAATCAACGAGCTTTGCAGGTAGTGGACTCTATTCCTCAGTACCAGGCGATCATCAAGCATACACCAGCTTCACTTCGGGGTATCATCAGCATTGGCACTGGCCGGTGGATTTCATGCCAAGATCTTTACGAGAAGCTTTGTACAGCCGAGTGCGACTGCTGTGGCGACTTTGGCGGATATTTGTATCTGATCACTTGCCGCCGCGTTTGTTTTCTCTGCTTCACCGAGAAACCCGACTACTTTCCCCTACGACGAGCAGATGCGATTCGAAAATTCGGACTTCACCATGAACATTTGGCGAGAGTACCTGCTATGAAGACTGTCCCAGGCTGCTATTCGCCCCGGGAGATTAAAATCCGGACCCGCCTCACATTGCTCGATCATGACACTGCGCGACAGGTCGGAGTGGCTGTGCACGGCACCGTGAGCAGAATGGAGCAGTATGCCTTACAAATAACATCGCAGAGGCTGGAACGTTACCAGTTTCGGAAGTCGCACCAAGCACTGGAAGCTACAAAGTCAACTCTACGGCGACCCAGATCTGAGGACGAGTTTGACGGGCGTACGTCTAATCCGAAACGATTTGTGGCAATTGTCCGAGCCCCGTTCTTGGATCTACGCACAGGATCTGCTGAATGGGGTTTTCATTGTGTCGCTTGCAGACCATACCATTATAATCGACCGCTTCATTGGCGGAGGAAGTTTACGGGCAAGAGTTTTAATGACCATATTAGGGAGTGTGGGGAGATTACAGACGGGAAGCACGTTCGGCAAAGCGCGATGTGACGCATGCGTCACGACCAAACCAGGAGAAACGACAGTCATGAGCATGCGACAAACATTGACACGATAAGACCATTCTCCCGCTCCAACGCGCGCGTTACATAACATCGCTAGATGCGTGACGTATGGCACAACATAACCTCTCCGCTCTTCGCTACTCTTCGTCTATCTGTGCATTTCGTCCTTACCAGGCTTCACCATATGTTTGGCGCACATATGGACAGAAGGGTCCAGTGGCTCTAATCTCACAGGGGAGCATTTGACGTTCGTGCCGAGACGTTCGTTGCATTGCTTGAATTCCTCATTCTTCTTGCAACCACACGTGTACAGGCGATAGTATTGGATGCACATCTCGACTGAGTCACTATCGACCTGGTGGTGGATGGCATGATCGAGGCATTTTACCTTTCCAATATCTGGAGCGTGGTGACAGGGTTCAGGGTCGCTTGATTGTCTGGGTGGTCCGAAACTTTGATTTTTCGGCTCTCACGACTTATCTATGTCAGCCAGGCTCGCGTAACGGTTTAAGAGAATGATCCGTTCTATCTTACCTTTCTGACACGCGTGCACGAGATATATCATGCAAAGAAGTGTTGTCGTAGACCTGAGCTGTTCTAATTCTGCAATTCCAAAGTGCTGACTCCGTGGAGGGCCAGGCTATATTTATTTCCGCTTTGAAAAGGGGAGCGGACTTTGCTGACTGCTCCTATGGTTCAGCCACCGTCTGACCCAAGCGCACATGTCTAACGTGTAGAGCGATACGCGGGACAGGAGAGGTTGGGCCAAGATTGGCCAATCACTTATGGAAGTACAGATCTAAAACAGCTATGGGCTTGCGATGGATTATCAGAATAGTACCAACTTGGTCTTCCTGCATACGTGCTGTCTTTGCCATGTCTTTATTATAAAAGAACTTCCATTGGCTCATTCTTGAATGCTGATCATCTATGGGGTTTGAAACTTACATTGCTTCAAGAGACGCCTACGGCTAACGAGCCCCTTGCTGCTTTGCAATGCACCAATAAACCACAAAACAGAGTGCGCGGTTCATGGCAACATCCAGTCATTCGAGAGGTTATCAAGCCACAACAGCTTGTGAGAGCTTGGATGCACCGAGCTAGATCTGGTGGATACAAATCCAACCAAAATCCTACACTCCCAAAGACGAGAGACAGTGCTACTCCACTGGTCGCTGGTTAAATCAATGGTGATCAGCCGCCTCGAATACAGCCCACCAATACCCTCTTCCATTTTAGCGCCACGCCGTTTGTCTCAAAACAATCAACGCAACAAGGTCTCCCAACAAGGTTATCCAAATTCAAGGCGGCTGTCTTGTCGGCCAGATGCTCTGGGGATATAATTAGATTCACACGCAGAGCGCATGCTTAGTTCCCATCCAGGACCGATTCAATAAATTTGCAAGCGGCACACAACTGCAGGTCCTTTTGTCCATCTTAGTACTACCCTACTAGTGCTCGTCTTTTAACTGTGATAATGGGCAATAAAGCGAAGGTGGAAGTCCTCCAGGCAGAGGTTGATGAAAATGACCAGAGTTTCTTCCGCCTTCGTGTAGATGGTCGAGCCATCAAATACCTCACCGTCGAACCCGGTCTGTACAGCGCGGAGGATATGTGTTTCGGTCCGTCCCTCCTCTCCATTCTCCCGGATTTTCCCCCTGGAGATTGGAATGATGGGCTGGTGGCCAGAGACACAAACAGCGGTCAACCGTTCTTTGCTCGTACCGGTCGGACTCAATTCCCTTCCGTTAGACATCAGTGGCATGGAATCTTCGTCGATTACCTGGATATTGTTGTAGGAGAGAAGCTGAGAACAGGGATTTACGAAGTCACATGCCCACGCTTTGACACAGTTGCCGTCGCCAAGTTTGCTCGTTTCGAGTGGGAGATCCAATACCTGGAAAACGAGACCGTTGCCTACGAATGGATTGATGGCCGTGAAATTGGACCACGGTTTTTAGGCCATTTAACTGAAGGAGATCGAGTGATTGGATTTTTAATGGAACGCGTCACTGGTGCTCGGCACGCCTGCCTAAGTGATATTTCTGCCTGCCAACAAACATTGAGCCGACTACACCAGCTAGGCATTCTGCATGGTGACATAAATCGATTCAATTTTCTCATTCATGGCTCAAAAGCTGTGCTCATTGACTTTGACACGGCTCGGAAATGCGACGACCAGGACGCTCTTCGCAAGGAATTTGAAGCCTTGCCCGGATATCTACAGGATACGTCCAGGAGAGGAGGCGGTGGGATTCTTTGTGCCGCGCCCAATTAGTCAGATTCCACGCTGGTATTGTGCGCATGTGCATTCTATAGTGAAAGGGTTTTCTGCATTAGAAGCTACTTAAGAAACTCTCCTTCGGACACAAGAGTCCGATATTCAGGCTCTGTTACTCTCATCGGTGGTACCATTCGAGGTGTGGGTCAACAGATATCACAAAGCGCCTTTTGGCGCTGCTGACATGCAGCGCACCTATGTACCCATCTTCCAACTGTGCTCCCCTCTTTGCAGCCTCAATCTCTCACATCATTGGTTTGTTCCGATTTCCGCTCATGCCCTTGGGTCCCCGCAATATTAGCTGTGCTTGACTGTCCAGCTGCGTCTTCAATGACAGTGGAGCGGCGATCGCTGGAGATTTGCTGGAGACTAGGATCGGACAAATCCCCGAGGCACTGGGTCGCGAATGATTTAGCCGAAACTGATTTAGCTGTTGTTATGTTGGCATTCACGGAGCCAATAAACTGGAACACGCGCTCATCTGCTCGGATATCTTCAAAGACATTACCGCGGCGCTGGTTGGATGAAGGGTTGGCATCCCATCCGGCATGCCACTTATTTCTGTCCATCTGCTCGTGGATCATCGGCATAGTAGATTCAGTAGTTTGACATGATATTTTTGGGAATCTCCGCCGCAAACAATGGTTCGTGTCGCCGCTGCTCCTTTGAAGGGAAAGGGAGCAACGTATCGGTTAGAAATGCGGGGTTGTAAAGCTGAGCTATAATCACGCGATCTATCACGTGACTATGCTTAGCAAATAGCAACACGAATTTGATCACAAAGACAGAGAGATGGGAAGCAAACAGGGCAGCAAGGTCGGCTCAGATAATTGGACGCTAGTCTTACCGCCTGTACAGATAGATATGTTCTAGACATCCTACAACCAAGCACACTCACCGATGAAGCATTTCACTGGCAGGTCAGTAGCGCGCGCTTAGGCCGTCAGCTTGATTGGTCTCTGGTGTTGCCGCGGAGGTTGACATCACATATTGCGGCCAATTAATCACCTATCAACGCTGCCAGCAGCGACCCTCTGTTTTAGATCGGGTTCGGAGCTTGATTATAAGAATCGATTCGACCGTTCGCTCCTTGCTTCACAGACCCGGCGGTTTTCTTGCAAGTTAAGACTTCTAAACTATTACTGGACCTGTTTCATCAAAAGTCTTCATTAAGTATGGCTGAGGCTATTGGAGTGGCTTCTAGCCTGGTTGCCCTGGCTGGATTTGCTTTTCAAGCTAGCAAATCTCTTTACCAAGTCCTTGAAAGCTTCAAATCCACTAAAAGGACTGTTCGTGAACTTCGCCAGGAACTTGATGCTCTAAATCAGGTCATCGAAGAGCTGCAGAAGGTAGCTGTCGATTACGAAAACGACCTTTCGACCTTGAAACTCCCGTTGTTGCGGTGTGGGAAAACATGCGAGGAATTCGAAGACACTATTGAAAAGTGTGCTCCTCGTTCAGATGTCCAACGAACAAGAATCATTGAATGGGCTAGGCTGCAGTATATGGGGGGCGACATTTCTAATCTCAAAGCGACTCTATCAGGCTATAAAGCAACCATCAGTATCGCTCTTGGCGGTGCGACATTGTAAGTACAGTTATCAAGTGTAAGCATTGTTACTAGGGCTGATAGTGACCAGTCGCAAAACTGCTGTTACATCGAGTGTTCTCGAAGAGTACAAGCAAATGATAGCTGAGACGACATCAGACCTTCAAGATCACTTGCTCGATCTCGACAGCAGGGTACAGTCCCTTCAACGGAAAGGATCTCTCCAAAGCGCGCCCAGTGAGCTTGAAGAGATCAGAGAGGAAAAGGCCAGTACAGAGCAGTGTTTGAATATTTGTGCTGGAGTTTCAGAGGCTATAGAAGCTTTTGAAAAAAACCTCTCACTGGGTTCAGACGCACACTTTGCTTCTAGGCTTGAGCAGAAGAGCTCTGCACAAGCAAGAATAACCATCAAGGCCATGCTCACGGAATTCCAAGTCAAACTATTGTCCAGCAGAAAAGACTTTGAGTCTCGGATGAAAGAGCTTGATCGCCGCCTATATGATTTGTCAGAAAAGGGGCCACACCTCACTGGGGAAGAAGCTCACACACTTGAAAGCATGAAGGAAGAAAGAGACAGTATCTCCCAGTGTCTGAACATTTGCACAGCCGCGTCTGATCTTGCTGGAAATCCTCGAGTGAATATTTTCGAGAATATAAAGTCAGCTGATGACTCCCACCAGCTGGTTGTGTCCACAATTGGAGACCTTATCTCCGCGAAGCATATCACTACCGGAGCCCGGTCGGCCCAATGGTTCGGGCAGATGTCTGACGAAACACTTCAGCAACTCTCTCGAAATCACAAGTTGGTTCTTCCGGAAGGAAAGGAAACGAGTATGACGGTGAGCCATGGATTTAATGAGAAGTACGGGGCTGGGCATCAGCTTGACCATTCGCAGAATAAGGGAGAAAGTTCCCGCAGTGGTGGAAGTTAAGACCAACTCCAAGAGCAATTCGACAATTTTTATGTCTCGTTTGCATCTGTGGACTTGTTTCACTATTTCGGAAGTACTATCCCAGTAGTGTGCTTTAGTAGTCCGTCGGAATTTCTTCCGTAAATTCCAGGGATTTGCCAGATAAGGCAACCGGAATACATCCCATAGGGACTGTATTTAATGGTTTACTGGATAACCTTTCACATTATTCAAGGATTCGTCTGATTTTGGCTTCAGGGCTTTGTAGATCCTAAGCTGCGGCCTCCAGGCAATGGCCCCTGTCCACTACACAGGAAATGCAACGGTTTGATCATGCTTGGCAAGGTGGCAGAGGCTCAATGAAACCTCAATCGAAATTTGCCTTATCTACCCCGCATATTTCCCCATCGTGCTCAAAACTGAGATTCGAGTACACAACATCTTAATTATGGCACCGAATCCAGATATCAGCGCTACTGAAGAGCAAGTGTCCAATATCACACGGGAGCAGCGCGCTGGCGGACGCCGGAATTTTCTTGAGCTGAAATGGGCGGTCAGTGAGAGATGGTGGTACCGTTCGAGGTAGGCGTTCCATTAGGGATTTTTGAACAGGTTTGGAGCCATGTGTTAAATGTATGCAGCTACATGGGGACGTTACTGTTCAATACAGGCGCTTTCATCCTTCCAGCGTTATATAGCACTCTTGTCAAGTTATGGGTTGCCAATATTGACTCCTCCCTAGTCGTCACAACAGACGTCTACACTTATATTGGCACCATTGCAGAAGTTCTGAATGAAGGTCTTCCCCGTGCAGTATGGGTAACCATCGCGGATAAAGGGACTCAATCTCTCGAATCTCGCCTGGGCTTAGCGCACACCCTTACACTCTTTCAGACCACTCTTGGAATCATCATGAGCATCATCATTGCAAGTGCGGCGAGGGCCTTCGCAGCTACTTTCGTTCCGCACAATGTTCAGACGGCTAGCATTACTTACATCCGCATTGGTGCTTTTTCAGCTTTGAGTTCTACCATTGAAGTCGCCGTTTCTAATGCCACAAGGGCCCTGGATAAGCCTGATGTTCCTCTTGTGATCAGCTCTATCAAGGTCCTTACGAACATTCTTTTGGATCTCCTGATTATTTCTAGGTTCCATGTTGGTGGCTGGACAGCGAATATAAATATGAGCCTGGTATACGCCTCAGCTGCGATATACTTGCAGCCGTCTCTGGGCTGTTATACTTCTTTACCGCCACACAAACCAAAGGGAATGGGTATTCGTGGCATTCTCGATATATCCCTCATTGCGAAAATTCCTGGTGCTTCTTCGGCCCGGCTTTATCACTTTTCTTGAGTTGGCAATCCGGAATGCATTATATTTATGGTTAGTAGCTGGGATCGTTGCCCTGTCAGAGGACTATGCCACAGCATGGGGCGTGTTCACGACCATCTGATGGGGTTTAGTGATGGTTCCAGTTCAAGCTTTGGAAGCTACCTCGTTGGCTTTTGTTGGTCATAGTTGGGGGGAATTTAAGCATCTGAGTGGCCAGCGGAGGTCCTCAACAAACCTCTACGGTAAGTGGCTCAACCCCTCTGTATACATGCAGTCAATAGGATGTGGCTCATTCTTTTAAGTGGTGGTACGGCCAGCAATCCTCTCCGCGGTAGTAGCTCTTGCTGTCGAGATCCCTCTATACATGTTCTTGTCGATATTCGGCTGTGAGCCGTTCGCTTTTTTCTTTCCAAATCGGAAGCTGTTTCCAAGATTGCGGCACGTATGTGGCAAATAATAGACTGGTATGTCCGGCAATACTCTGGTATATTCTCATTAGGCTGAACGACGCTGAGGTGTCATATTCTTTACGCTGTGTCGACCCAACTGGCGACAATATTGCTAGCAACTCGCACATCCTGGTACTTCGGCCAGTCTCTCATTTCGAACATTCTTTATCTCCTTCCCTGGGCTATTGCCTGTCAGATAACCAACCTCGATTCAGCGAACGCGTGGACTAATCATAGCTTGGTTTTGGGGGTAGCTTAGTGTTTTCCTTCGTGGAAATTCTGATCATTGACTTGCTATGGGCTTGGAAGTTCTTGCAGGCAAGGCTATCTACAGATACAGTTTAAACCATCCAAGCCTGCAAGCAGTTACCCTTCACGACCATACACACAGGCGAGGCTTGTAGCTCGGCCGAACGGCGAGTCACAGATAGGAGTCTGAGAAGAAGTTTCTTCGACTTAGATGATACCGGCTCGACAGACTCATGCTTTTCAGAGCAAAAAGCCGATTTCTAACACAGTACTATGGTTGACCAGCCTTCTGCGGGAAAATGTCAAACAAGAGAAACAAGAGAATACGGACAAGCATCAGCTTTTTGAGAGTCACAGCTGATTTGAGAACAAAAGTAAAAGTAAAAACAAACTACACTAACCAAGCTGCCGATCAGGTTTTCGCGCTTTCTATAAATGTAGTGTGTGGAAAGCGTCCATATCGACATCAAGGGCTTCTCCCATTGTAGCGGTCACAGTCGCCTGTATTTTCTCATTTGTCCATCCATGTGCCCGACCAAAGGGCGCCAAACAAAGTGGCTCAATACTCTCGACAAAGGCAGTGTTGTACCAGCGGGCAACGGCCCTATCGTGGATGGGCTGTTTCCACGGATTCAACGGCAGGATAACCTTCTCATGAGTGATATGACTGAAACCAGCCCTCCGTAACCAGTGCAACGTTTGTTCGGGAGAATGTGCAATCTCTCTTCCTGATTTCTTTGTCGCGGTCTTCAAGCTTTGGTACCAATAATGAAGCCACGTTCCTTCGAGCGATCGGCTGTTGCACTGAGGCTCAAAATCTATTTCTAATTGCTCAAACCAAGCGCCACAGCGAAGATGGTCGAAAATTCTTCTATAAAGGTTAGTCCAGTCCACGACGCTGCCGCATCCCGTTCGCATATGGATGACGTCCCACTGCCCTTCACCGATCAACCAAGGAAGCTCATAATCAAATGGGGCCTTGAAAACACAATTGAGTGGGATGGATTCCGGCTGGATGGCCGAGACGAGATATCTAACCCCAAAACATAGGCCTCTGGATATGCTTTTGCTAGTTCAATCGCCCAGATTCCTGTCCCACATCCCAGATCGAGGAACCGACCAGTGGATTTATGAGGGACCTGGAGTAATTTGGTCGAGCGCAGGGCTTTTATGAATACCGCATGGAAGAAATCAAGACGGTCCTGCTCCATTTCATCACACGGTAGCATATAGCTTTCGATTTTATGGCCCTGATATAAGCGACCGTTTTCATGAACCATTGTCCGCGTTAGAGGAACGCTGCTGAGTGCATCCTTGGCCAAAAACTTCGCACCCTCCTTATTGTATATGTATGAGAGCTTGAAGACAGTGTCACCGGGCTCGGGAAGGACCTTGATGGACTGGCTCTCAGGGTATACGTTTCCAAGCATATCTTGGCTTGAACCTGACGCCACCGACGTTTGATCCTTTTGACAGAGATCATCGAGAAGCATATTCGATACGGGGTGATTAATCTTCCAAATGGTGCCAGGCTTTGTTATTCCAAGCGAGTGCCCTGATGGCCGCGTACCATGGCGTGTTGTAGCAAACGCGCACATCTCGGTCGGTTGGCAAGGGCACAGTATCAAGCCATATGGTATGACAAAAAGTCTCTTCGTTGCTCCACTCTATGAGGCTCGATTGAAATTATGGGTTTGTCTGACGCTGTATGCTCTGTCGTTGACAATTTTCGTAAAGGCAGATTGAACAGTAGCAACAGCTATAGAAGCGTTCTTGGTGGACTCTATAAACAATGGATAGGGGTTTCGCGTAGGGCCTTGATAACCACACGATCCAGGTTTTGCTTTCCCAGACAAGGAGAGGCGAGAGAAGGTTATATATCACACGGGTTCTTTCATTGTCTTGAACGCAAAAAGGAGCTCACAGTAACCAATAATTGGACCCAAGAGATTTTGGTGGCGGCCATTAGTTCCCTTCGGGAATAGTGGCGTTCACATTTTAAGACAAGGAAACTCAAAAGAAAAAGTAAGTGAGCTAGCCTCTGGGAGGGGATTTGTGGGGATGATCATCACATCAATCTAAATCTCACTTAATAACGGCTAGAGGAGATCCTGAGCATGTCAAATAAACTCTCCAAAAGCGCTTGCGTTCTTCTGCCTCCTCTGACACATATCCTCGCCTTCTACTCCTTGACCTGTGTTCTGTTGTTGCAGTTGGATCTTTATACATTGGCATAGCCACCCAGTGGACGACGTCTATTACAGAATAATACGGCTTGTCATTGGCATGGTAAAGGAGATACTTTGTCGAGATACGCTTGAAGCATAATTGGGCAAGTATACAGCAGAAGCAAAACGACCCGATTCTGCGCTTAACTGGTTTCTGCTTTCGCTGAAGAAGCAATCTTATACACAGAGGGGAGAATGGACAATAAAGACTCCGATACTACTGTTGAGGCAAAAAAGCAAATGCAGCTTATCAAACGACTTATCAATTACAACTTTGGAAGCCTCTAGACGATGCAGTTCGTTACAGGCAAAAGCACGACATCACCATGCTTGAAGTCATTCATATACAAGATGAGATGACTGAGCACATGATTCTACCACATCACTGTATCCCACCACATCTGGGAGCGTGTATGGGAAATGTCAAGAATCTATCATTATACCAACTAAAACCTCGGCCCAGCTCGGACCAGCCATATACGGGCTGAAAGCAAATACTATGGAGCAACAGGCCAGCCAGGAAGAAAATGACTTGCCTAAGTCACTATACAGATTACAGGCCAACTGTGGGCACGTGTCGGCTATGATATGGTCACTGAATCTCAAAGGCCAGAGACAATGTTTTCGCACCATCAAGGGCCATCGCACTATTTAGGTGGTTAAATGCGACCCATGGTCGCAATATTCCGAGGAAACAGGATAACAATAAGTGTATGCTACCAGATTATAGCGAAGGCGTGTGCACCATACTGCTGAAGAGAAGATTAACTGTCATGGATTTAGCTCACACGTGGATATGTCGAGATGGACTACTACAGTAGTTATCAACGCACTTGATTATGGATGCTTTAATGCAGATATATTCCGTACAGAATATACATGCTAGTTAAACTCCTAATTACAACTTCTTTCCAGAATCTCGCCAACGCCACCATTTATCAATGTGCGGTTGCTCACTAATAATGGCCAATAATCGACTCAACGAAATAGTAGACGGGCTTTCGGGGAAATAGTCCATTTCTCTCGGCTCTTCAGGCTCAGCTTCTCCTTCACAAAGGCAGCATCCATCACCTGGCTTTTCTGTATGAGCGAGCTGATGTTCGATATGGAGATTGCTCCAATTCCTCTCCCACTCGTCGTGGTCCTTTTTATATTGTTCATAGCAGTCAATATCGAACGTCCGTCCTTCATACCAAAACCAGTCTTGGATGGCTCTGGTGGAAGACTCGATTGTGACTTCGCTGTCTGGTGGGGCTGCTATCCAGCCATCCATTTTGAAGGACCCACAACTGAGCAGGTTGGACAAATCGGGAACAATACGATCAAAGCAGGTTATATGATAGTACTCAACACGTTCTGTATAATTTATAGGTCAGTATTGTAGCATCACACACAGGAGCGAACACCAATACCTCCTCCATATTGATTAGTTCCGCCCTTCAAAGCAAAACGGTAGTAGGAACGGATAATCGGCTCGCGAGTTCGTCTCCTCAGCATGCAGTTCCAAGCCCGGCAGTGACTGACTTTGACTTTGGGGACTTCTTGAAGGTAGAGCACACGCTCTCCGGAGCGCAAGTCATCTAGAATGCATGCTGCCTCTTCGTCATCCTCAGTTTTCCTTTTCCGTTTTCTAGCGTGGATGTCGGCGGCCGCGTGTTCACCGGGTTCCTTGGCGGCTTTTGGCTCTATTTGAGGGGCCATGGCGCGTGTGATACTGAAGACAGTGTCGCCCAATGTGTATGGCCAAAGGGGAAAGCACGACCTTATGTATTATGGCTTCGGCTTGCGCAAGAAAGCGAAAGAGGAATCGACGGATTGGGAGCCATGCTAGTCTCATCGCAGAGCAGTGTACTGCCTGGATGAGTTTCGACAATGTGGAGATCCTCAGCAAGGAATCTCATTGACCATTGCGAAGTTTGCGAAGAATCACTGCGACATGAGTTTTGTCCTCTACTTCCTTCTACCCAATAGTCCACCCCACTGGCAGAGTCTGGGTCCAGGATCGTAGGTTCCAATTTCCGGTACACTCACCACGCCAAATTTGGCGCGCGGCGCGCGGCGCCCAATGCCGAGCGTGGCTCAGTCACTGACCCATCGAAGTCTTCCAATCCCTACTACTTAGTTCACTTTTTCCTGATCCTGAACGACCGTAGGACTTGACATAGAATTATTGCAAGTATTTTCAGGGATTTAACGAACTAAGCAAGTTGTCGCGCCAAAATCGGCGCGCAACAGTTTTCGCGCGGATATGGGGATTCAGTGTCAAAGCAGCACAAGGGACGTGTGCACGTACCTGGCTGGCCAAGAGGTCTCACTCATTGTGCGCATACAAGTCTGCTGGTATCCTAGTTGACCACATAATAGCAATGGTGTGCATCCTCGCGAGACATTACCAGGATGCGGACCGGATATTCAAGGCTATTTCGTTTGAGACCTTGCGTTTCACTCCCCATAAACAAGGCAGCGAAACGTACTATAAAAGCCTATTCATCACAAATGCTTCTACAGACCATTATATCAATAGTACTTTTGCCAGCGTGCGACGATAGTAAATTGCTCATATCCTACAGATAATGTGAAAAGTGCCTTAGACGGACTATCCTACTTGTGGAATTTATTCAATCCCGATGCATCTGTGAGAAATAAGAAGCTATATAAGAAGACGTCTACCCTTACTCAACTCTCCAACTTCGCGGCCTTCCTCTGACTAATCTTTTAAAAAAAATGAATACTCTCTCACTGATTATCCTCATATTATACGTGCTGGTTGCTCAGACCGTCTCATTCGATGTAGATTATACCCTGGATCCCTATACAGTTAATGGGATCATCGCTTGGACCGAGCCAAATTGCCAGGGTATTGCAGCTTCAACCATATTTAATGGCAGCACTCTTGCTAAAAACATATCAAATGTGTGTTTGGCTCGCAGTTTCCAGCTTTTACGACCTCTTCAAGGTCAAGAGCAGCTGGATATTTCGATTACTCAGGAGCCTAGCTTATGGCATCCCTATGAACGAGGAGTGAACAGTTTACCATGCACGTCCTTCATTCAAAGTTACTTTCCAATAAATGGGAGCGACCGCTGCTACAACACATCACCCTTCACTTGCCATCGAATGTGGATAAACTATGGGCTAGATCCAGCATTAAGGGTGTCCAAACTGTCTACAACTTGGGCCTTCCTTTCAACCCTACCAACTATTATACCGTCTGCCTGCTTTCTGCCCAGCTCAACGTCCATTTCAGCCTCTTCAACAACTTCCTCGCCATTGTTTCCATTATCAGCGAGCGCCACGACAGGGATGCGGGCCGCTGAACTTAGCCCATTACCAAGCACAACGTCGCCGCGAACTTCCGGGCAACAAAACCCACTGCCTTCTTCAGAAGTTGCTAAGACCACTTTTCATCTAAGCTGCTTCACAGGAACATCAATCAGAGCATCTACCAGTTCTGCGATGTATATTTCATCATATGCATCAGCTTCCACTCATGTAACTACGGGAACACCATCATCACGCACAGTTACTACATCCAGCAGGAGCTTCACTCAGATGGTCCGTGTGGAGCCTGGTAATCCCACAAAGTTTGTCCCTCAAACACTTGATGTCTCCATCGGCGACACCGTCTGGTTCTATTCTTTGAACGGATCGTTTCTGCTCTACAACACTAGCCTCGAATGGCCGTGTAACCGTCTTGAGAGATACGGAGACGATGCCTATAAACATGTGATTTTCCAGGTGAACACCACAGAGCCATTGTGGCTTATTGGTCTTCAAAATCGTGACGGATACCCTTGCTGCCCGTCGAATCACTTTGCTTTGAACCCTGGGACGCAAACGAACAAGTTCTTTGATTCAATTAATCATAGTTGCATCAACATCACGTATCCTGTTGCTACTCCCCAGCCCACAATAACTGCAACTGTTGTGGTCCATCCAAACGGAGATGTCGTTACTACCTTGATCAGCTAAATGCTACCCTGGGTTTCAATCGGATATGAAACGAGCCAAATACAGCTACATGTGAAGACCGTGTTTGCTAATGTGAGGATAGTCTTTGATCATACCAGTGTCGGGCAATGTTAGTGGAACACCGCGCTGAGATCAATGTTTTAGTGGCATCAAAGTTCTGAACTGTTCACTTTGGACAGCTCTTTTAGAAGTACCATTTTCAGATCATCGCGGATATCAGAATGTCAATAAATACAATAAATGTTCGGTTGTATCACAAAGAGTGGATCAAACAATATGCAGCATGTCTTTTTTCAGCCCTCATTAACACAAGAGATTGATATTTGGTGCAGATACAACCCACATCTTGACTTAAATTCTATTTGCCTTACGCTAGAATAGCATGTGAAGCATACCTAGTGATACTTTTAAGTGTGGCCTCTATCGGCCGCTGAGGACATTAGACCGGAACTTTGCTCGTCGAGTACCTGTTGAGACAAAGACAAATAGGAGATACTAGCCGCAGAAACAAATCCTCACGCGACCTAAGATTGAATCCTTGTTATTTCTACTATAATCGTGTATCACCCCTGTTTATGTACAAATCTTACCAAAAGCTAGGTTAGTACTCGGATGAAGTTGACCGAGGAGTGAAGCCGGAACGGAAATGGCGCGGGAAGCTCCCTTATCCGCCAGATTAGCAATAGTACAGTAGATTGTCTAGTGGCACACTCACGTTTTGGTATCTGGACAATCATTCACAACCCTCAAAGTGCTGTCCATATTCTTCCTAGCTACTGCCCATTAATGCGGTTGACTATGTTCCAGCCATGGCCTATCATTTGGCATTCTTCTTGTGGTTCCACCAATTGAATTATGTGTGCTTCGGGATTCTCCCGTCGAGAGCTGGCCCCCATGATGTCCATATAGAATAACAGCAAGGACCACGCTTCGGAATGTGCACCGCAAAGATAACCTTGCCTCCTGGATTCCTCAGATGGGTGATTCCCGAGCCTTGATCCGTCGGAATCCTGAGAACGGAGATGTTTATTGTGATATGTAAATTGTCCTTACATGGCGAGAATCCAACTACGTTCAATAACATTCAAGACGCGTGTAGCTTAGTTTATCCCCTAATCTTATCCATGACTATGAAGATTGACGTCTCCTTGGGAGAATTCACCATAGGCACTGAAGTAGCGACTCATCCCATTGGTGAAGTTCTGAAATCGAGCAAGACCGGACCAGATGGGAAAGCGAATCAAACTCAAAAAAAGCTCAATGCTGCCAGTCAATAGTTTCGACAGTGACAGTCGCGTCCGAGTTCTTGGGGTCATTGACAGACTTCGTGAACTAGGCGTTAGTGAAAATGTGTCGCTTCCGCAGGTGAGAAAGTATACCCATTTATCGTTTCCTTGCTAATGGCAATAAAGCTTGTTGTGGTCGGTGATCAGTCAAGCGGGAAGTCTTCACTACTTGAAGCACTTACCGGCCTGTCGTTCCCAATAGCCAGCGATCTCTGCACCCGGTATGCGACGCAGATTGTACTTCGTCGAGCGAGCTCCGAGGATGCAGCAGTCAAGATCACTATCATCCCGGGACCTACGGCTCGGATGGACGATGAAGTAAAGGAGCGTCTTCTGAATTTCGAAAGGAGGCTTCCTGTGGACCAGTTTGGCCCGACGGAGTTCACCCGCCTCTTTGACGAGGTAGGCCATCTCCAACTTCACATCCGAGACACTACTAATTGTTCAGGCTGCCCAATGCATGGGTGTACCCGGTCCTAACACAGAGAGCTTGGAAAATCTCGACAAGCGTTTCTCGGATGATATACTCAGGATTGAGCTCTCCGGCCCAGAACAGCGGCATCTCAGCGTGGTCGATGTACCTGGCCTTTTTCACAGTAAGGACAGCGACTTCGGTATCTTCACAATAAGTGTTTTCTGACGATGGTAGATCCCACAAGGTACCAGACGGCAGAGGACCGTGTCATTATTCGAAATCTGATCGAGAGCTATATAACTGACAAACGAACAATAATTCTGTAAGAGATCCCAACTGTCTCGTCCACCTCCAAGTGAGCTGACCCAGAAATTAGCGCTGTGATGGATGCGAGAAACAACCTTGCAAATCAAGAGGTGTAAGTTTGGCCAATACAGGAGCTTGGAGCCATCTGTTCTGACTTGAAAAGATTTTCAATGGCACGTGCTGCAGATCCCCAGGGTGCTCGAACTGTCGGGATCATTACCAAGTGCGATGCACTAGAACCAGGCGATGAGGATGGGGTATGTCTTTCGTCATTAGTTGAAGCAAGTCGTCTACTGACAGGACGGGTCAGGTGCTCAGAATTGCTAAAAATGAGGTTGAACGGCTCAAACATGGATGGTATGTCGTTAAGAATCGTTCGACTATGGAGATTCGCGACGGCGTCACTATTGAAGAACGCCATATCCGGGAGAGAGAGTTCTTTGGCACAACTGCGCCCTGGACTGATCTTCCTAGAGATCATGTAGGCATAGAAAATGTCAAGCGCTTTCTTGCCGGGCTGCTTTACCGTCACATTCAACTTGAGTTCCCTTCGCTGGTCAAGGAGATCGAGGACCTCACTCAAGAAACGCAGAATCAGCTCGAAATGCTTGGGCCTTCCCGCCAAACATCAATTGACCAACGCAGAGTGTTACTGCGTATTGCTCTGTCATACCAAGACGACGTGACTCAGGCACTCCGAGGGATCTACCGTCCGGAACTCGATGCCCGTGAAACATTGAGACTTCGGCTGCGTATACGCGAACTGAATGAGGAGTTTGCTGAACGCATGAATCGCAACGGTCATGCAAGGGTATTCCGTACCGTAAAAGATGAGGTTGATCAGGAGTTTTCTCGTAACTCCGGTGGCGATGAGAATATCTATGATTGGATTCGCAAGCTTTATCGTGATTCTAGGGGAGTGGAACTTCCTGGGACCGTGAATCCCGCTGTCCTAGAGAACATGTTCCGCCAGCAGTCGGCTCCTTGGAACCAACTCGCTTTGGAGTACTACAACTCAGTTCGGGGGGCCATAACTGCCTTTAACGACGAAGTCTTTGGGTTGATCGTACCTGATGAAGATTTGAGGCGCAACCTCAGGGCTCGTCTCCAACGACTTGAAACATCAGCTTTTCGAAGCGCGGAGGAATACCTAAGCCAGCTTCTTCGGGATGAAAGAGAGGGCATATTGCAGACTGTGAATAATTATTTTGCAGAAAACATTGCCTCCATTAGGGAAGAGCGAATGCGCGCCAGATTTGCGTCATTGGGCATCCAAGATAACCTTCGACAAATGGTTGATATCAAACAGCTGATGGGTGGCATTCATCTGAGTAATGATGATCAAGCGATCTACGATAGTCACGATACTCTCAAAGCATTCTACAAAGTTGCTTTGAAGCGATTTACAGATAATGTGATTGTTCAAGTCACAGAACGGCATCTTCTTGGTCCACGAGGGCCTGTCAAGCTCCTATCTCCGGAGTTGATTGGCGAACTTTCTGATGGTGAGCTAGCTGATATCGCAAGTGAAAACTTTGCAACATCCTCGGCTAGAACTGAGCTGCAGGCTCGCATGAATAGGCTTCATCGAGCTCTAGATATCGCCAGGCAAGCTGGTATCTGATTGCTGTCCGTCTTTTTTCAAGAGAGTCGTATTTGTGATGTTCAATCAGTGCCATGCCGTGACTGGGCCTGGCTACGTTTTGTCATCGGTGGTCATTCAACATCATCCCCGTGTCTTTCTCTGGTTTACTTCTCGTTATCCATGGTGATTCAACATTACTCACATTTCGGTTTTTCTGGCTCCTGGTATATGCAGATGACCCAATATTAGCCCTGCATATGGCTCTTGTTGGCTTGTCCTTGCTGTGATAATTTAACATTGTCTCCATAGCTCGCAATTGACTTTGTTTGACTTTGCTTAATATTCCGAGATCATTTCGATTTGGCCACGACTAGTGTAGAGACTGTCACTACGCAGTTCGCGCCTTAGACAAAATTAGGGCATTCTTGTTCCTCAATCAATGGAGTATAAAAAGGCGTCCTGAAAGGCATAAGAATGATCAGTTGTGCGCAAATCCATCACTGCCAATTTTCACACTCGAAAATGGAGGACAGAAATGTTATCATTGCTGACTTTGCGTGATCAGGCCGAGATCTTACGGCTCAGGGGCTTGCTTGCTGGCCATGTATGCGTTGGAAGTGGGTATCGTCCCTAACTATCCTGCAGCATTCACAGACCCCTGTCTAGGCTCACAAATGTTGACGTGGCATTACGGAGTCCATCTTCGGGCCTCGCTTGCCTTTACGTGATTGGTTTGTCTAAAAATCACAGCAGATCTAGCAAGCCAAGGAGCTGTATCGGCTGATCCCTGGCAGTTGAACATGCGGAAAAAGTCTCAACCAAGAAGGTGGCCTGGATACAGCGTGCCTCTGAAAAGTCACGATGACGGGCTTTTCTTATGAAAGTATCACTGCCGCAGAATAAGCCAAATAAGTATCTGGACTATGTGTGACTTGGGATGCATGCGTCGGCGCTTAGGAGTAATTGGCGAATCCACGTTCAATATGAGAAGCTCCCTGTACCCATCCCTGCACAGATTCCACGAAGTGCCGCAGCGTCGACGGTCGTGGAATGGGGGAGTAAACTGTATGTAAACAACTGACTGCCTGAGATAGATAAGGCTATTCTATATTCTAATGATACCGCCGGAAGTTGATGCTCTGGTCACTTGTGACGTACCATTAGTAGAGCATAAAGAACGGCCATCTGCTACTCTCCGGACCGGTGAAAGTATGAATTAACGGAACAATCCAGGACTAATCAACCACAACTGTACGCGTGACTCAATGACTGAGCCCTCTACAGCGTCTGCCCTTACCTGGGCGGAGAATATCGCCCTTCTCTCCTTGCTCCATTCTGTTCCTAAATCCATTCCTGTCCAAGCAGTCCCTTCTCCTCCATCAAAAAATCCACTGCCTTTGTACACAGAGAGCTGCCGGAGTAGTTATCCGCTGTCTTTTCAAAGAGAGAAATGTCTGGTTGCTACGTTTGCGTTTCTCGCGCAAACCGAAGATGATCCGAATCACATACCCGCTGTTTGTGTCGAACAAGACACGAGTTCTGAATCTCTCAATATCATCCTTGCTATCAACAAGACCAAGAAAGCAGATGGCAGCGTCATCCTCAATAACTTGAAACGGGAGTTCGAGAAGATATTTGCAATTCTCGGGAGAGTATCAGAGTGTACGTGTCCCGAAGAGGTGCATAACTACATAGCTAACCCAGAAAAAGGCAGGGAGCAACGCTTAATCATTGAGAAGGACGTCTTCGCTGCTATTGTATCAATGTGTTCCACCCGCATACTTCAAAGACTTCGATTGAAACCTACCAAACGAAAGCCCAAGAAGTCATTCAAAGCCATTTTGCAGGAAGCGATGGAACTTGTTGGAGAGATTGATTCTAAGAGGCTTACCGAAACAGATTTGTCATCAGTCGCAAACCTCTTCGTAACAATGTCGAGAGACATGGTGCGTCTGATTGATGCGTGGTCTCGACACCAAACTGCCACTCGGTTAATGGACTTGGTGGAGGGAATTAACCGGCTGGGACAAGTCAAACACCTCAACGCCCTGCTCGGCATAATTCCTAATCGAATGCTGGATCCATTAACAAAATCCACTATAATAAACATAATCGGCAAGGTGTCAAGATACTGGGAAGCAGCTGGACTGCTCTATCGTACGTCGAGAAAGTTGGCCATAGCTCGGCGAATGAGGATAGTCCTTGTTGACCTTCCTCAGGCAGCCTTTCCTACACTTCCAGCTCGTGAGTTCTCTTGCGACCTTACCTCCACATTATCACGCATCGATCGGGCTTACGGCAAGCCGGAAAGTCTTCGGCGGATATTCACTCTGCTGAAAACGACTGAGCCAGAAGCCAGTAGCCGATTTCTGGCACAATGCCAGAAGACTTTGAAAGAAGGCAAGATCCACGCTGAGGTCCAGCTAATCGCTTATTGTGAGTTGCAGACGCAAAGTTTGCTGCCGCGAGTGATATGCTCCAGCAAAAAGGCCTGTTTCCTATGTAATCTCTTCATTCAGACGTACGGCAAGATCTATACACCTGGATCTCACGGAAGATTATACCCGGGCTGGCAGCCGCCTCTTCTCCCAGCTCTGAACAAAGCGAAAGAGAACTTCAATGAGACGCTTGAGGCCTACATAAGGCAGAGCGTTTCTACGCTCTTCTCAAGACAGCAACAGACTACCTACCCATGTCCTAATGAAAGCACGTTACTTACTTTACCAGTATCCGTGAGCACACGGTTGACCACCTCACAATGCCAAATAGATAGGGCTGAAGTGCAGCCAGCGTCACTTGGATTAGAAGAAGTGATTCGCCAATTCCCACTGAAAAAGGCTGAATCACCCATGTCATCACGTCAGCAGACAATCGGATTGAAAGCATCTATACTTACAGCACATACTGCTGCTGTTTCTGGGGGAGATTCTCAACTGACAGTTCCCGTGTTTACTGGGTCCGAAAGGGCAAGATCTGAAACTCTGAGCTCCAGGGATGGTGACACGCGCAATTTGTCTCAAGGTGTCCCCTCGTATGGCACTGTCCGTTCCAATAGAGTGTCCCCGTTCTACGTTGCGGGTTGCCTAGAGGTCCACGTCGAGGTCCCTACTGGATTAAAAAGCATAGTGTATAGTATTGAATGGCTGACGGATGATGAAGCCGATACAGTAAGGCAAGGGCAGCATTCTGTCCCTCTGATTGATGCACAGACATTGACGGCTGAAACCTCCCTTCATGATCGCAACAGCTTTCTCATTGCGGCTAAAGGCACAATTGCACGGATCAAGTTGTTCCGCTATCGTTAGCGTTATCTGAACTGCTTTAATTAACGAGCTTGGGACACTAATGGGCCCGAATATGAAGAACAAAGAAAAGCTAGGAAGACTTGCGTATACAGTGTAGGGTTTGCATCTGTCAAAGCGCTATTGGTTTGGAGTATTATTCCACTGGTTGACACAGCCTTCTCATCCCAAGTAACGTACTCATCAGGATGTCCGTTGAGCTTCCGTACCAAGAGATCACGCATAATATTATGATGAGGAAATCGCGAGTGAGATCGGAGCTGAACCCCAGGGTGTTCAGTTAGCTACTGCCACTACGACAGAAGAAAACGATGAAAGTTGAAATGCATTCTAGGTCTAGGATACAGTATATGGGGACGGTGGTGACACAGGAAGAAGAAGCTGAGAATGCAAGCCGATGTCCTAGCTTTTACTAACGCTACGTGCCATATGCTGTTTCTTGAGAGACGAACTTACTATATTGTTTAAAAGCGTCTGGATTTCGATCGTGGGAAAAGGCAACAAGGCCATACTGTAACGTTCTTGATCTTGAGATATTATGTCAGTATACGCCTATATCCCGGGACAGAGCGAGATTCTTACCTGCCAACCATTCAGGCTGACCTCGGCGAGCTCATAATGTCAAGTCGGCTAACAAACGCGAATAACTTGACGGCGGGATAGGGCAGGTAATATTGGATTAGAGCGACCATATAAGGGCTAAAGGGAGCTGGGCGGCTGATGGTGGTTCAAATACAGGTGGGTCAAAGCGGCAACGCCTCTTCATATAATAAAGGGCCCATATTAGTGTAGTCATTAGCAGTATTCATGTTACGAGTCACTTCACTATAAGCGCTTCCAGTTTGCTCAGCATGACCTGGCTGCGAATAAACGGCGGTCGATTCACTAAACCTCTAGATATTTCTTGCATACAGTATTAAATGCTATTCATCATATCAGAGCCAGGTCAGATACGAGTGACTCATCCATGGCCACGTACTGTATGCAGGCGCTGACAGCATAGACGCCAATGAGAGGCTGCCACGCCTTGACCGTGCAAGAAAACAAGGCTGGCACTCACTATATGTATACAGTACAATAGAAGGTTATTTGTACCCACTTTCATTATTCTCCCTACCCATCTCGAGCAAAATAGTTCCATCTAGTTTTGGAAGGCCGCACTGAGTAACCTCCATGGGCCAGCCGACCCACACTATCGACCCAGAAGGCGAAGTGATAATAGTACTGAGCAATCCAAATGCTCCGTTCGCAGAGCTGAGTGAAGATACGACCCCTGGCGAGTCAACTCATCCGTTCCCGGAACCAAGCGATAACATCAAAAGTCCCGCCGGCGAGATTGAAATGCCAGAAGATGATGTGGAAGCTATGGAGGCTCTCAGCAAGAAGGAGAAGAAGAAGAAGAAGAAGAACAAGAAAAAGGGATCTAGTCCTTGGGATGATGTTCCCATTCCTCTTGAACCTCCCCAACAGCCAATCGAAGAACTTGCTGTTGAAGAGCCTGCTGTTGAAGAACTTGCTGTTGAAGAACTTGCTGTTGAAGAACTTGCTGTTGAAGAACTTGCTGTTGAAGAACTTGCTGTTGAAGAACCTGCTGTTGAAGAACCTGCTGCCCACGAGCCTGCGGAAACTGAAGTCGCTGAGCAGCTGGATGAAAGTTGCTTCCGCATCCAAGTATCCGCGAAGCATTTAATCCTTGCCTCGTCTTTCTTCAAGAAACTACTCAAGGGAGCTTGGAAGGAAAGCCTTACTTACCTGCAAAAAGGCTCAGTCGAGATTACTGCGGATACCTGGGATATCGAGGCTCTCTTAATCCTACTTCGCGTTGTTCATGGACAATACTACCATGTGCCGCGGAAGATCACCCTTGAGACGCTCGCGAAAGTTGCTGTTTTAGCCAACTACTATGACTGCAGGGAGGCTCTAGACATCCTGCTAAATATATGGATAAACGCTCTGGAGGAAACTATCCCTAAATCATATTCTCGGGATTTGATTTTGTGGCTATGGGTTTCATGGTTTTTCCAGCTTCCTGCTCAATTCAGAGAAGCTACCTCAACTGCCATGTCGTGCAGTAACAATCGGATTGATAATCTGGGGCTTCCGATCCCAGATAATGTCATCAGTAAGGACACACAAGCCGCTGATTATGCCCGACTAATAGTAGAAAGCAGGATTGATGAATGACCATAGGCAGAGAGCGATCGATGGCCTATGTCTCTTACTCCATGAGACACGTGACAAACTCCTAAGCGGCGGCCTAGGGTGCGGCTATGAATGTAGCTCAATTATGTATGGAGCTCTGACAAAGCAAATGCAGTTGAACACTCTGCTTTCGCCCAGGCCTGTAGCACCTTTTCCGAATTTGGCCTACAAATCCCTTGTGCAGAGAGTGTCATCGTTCAGATCGCCAGCGTGGTACGATGCGTCATCCCGATATACCAAATATCAGCACAGCTGTCTTCACTCATCCTTCGGGGTACTATTTGGCGCGTTGAAAGACATCATTGAAGGTCTTGAACTAGATAGCCTGAATCATGAATAAATAGTGTAGCACCTTCACAATACATGGGCTCGTTGTGGGTTGTCCTTCAACCATGACTGTCAATAATCTCTTTCAGTTGCATACCTCAATGGGACCTATGAAACTGTCTTATAAAGAGCTAAAGAAAGAGCTACAAGGGCTTGTTTGAATAAACAGTGGCAGTTTTCCTAAGAATATACGCCTGAGGAATGCCCAGTGAACAGAAGATAAAAGGATGCAGCAAATGGACCATGTTTCTGTGGGTTGGGGCCGATAGATAATCGATATGTTCTTCGGCTATTACGGAGATTTCACAGCTTCGTGGATTCCCGGCAATCTTATACAGAAGAACAAAAGAAGACTCTACCACTATGGTATCACTTGAGAGTGAGAGAACTAAATGCCTGGTAGGGATAATTGTCGTACTTTTCGCTAGGTCGTATTTAGCCTGCCATCGAATCTTGCATTGGGACAGTCAATCTGTCCATCCTTCCAGAAATCGATGGAAGCCAGGCTCTGGCTGTAGGGTAGACACATTCCACGCCACATATGCTCGAAGCAAGTGATGCAAACTGTCTACATTTTCAGTATCTCCGTCAAATGCAAAATGCAGCAGCTCCACAATGCTGTATATGCGCTCTTCAGAACGAGTAAAGCATGCCAATGCGATTGTTAAACGTTGGAGGGCCGCTGCACATAAGGATGCCCAACCTGATTTTAGACCTAATTGGTATAGACGAACGTGACTCAGGAGTGCTTCGTTGCAAACTTCCTCTAGGTGTATGTTGGGTAGAGTATCATCGCAGGAAACGCCGGGTTCGATGTCTTCCCATGAGAAGGGCGGAAATAGTTGTGCCGAACTAGGAGGGTAATTCTGTGCCATGAAAATGCCTGAATATGGCGACATAGCTGTTCCTGATGTTGATGTCTTCCCATAACCAGTGACCGTTTCCAAGAATGGTTCAGGCACAAAAAAATCGCCTGTGTATACAAACTCACAGCAGAGCTCAAAGGTGAGCTCGTCCATCCAACCCTGAAGCACGAAAGTACCCTTTTCTTTACTTTTAGACGCCTTGATAGACCGCCTGATAGCCAGTGGAAAAGCCCGAAGCGCTCCTGAATGGACAAAAAATGGTAAATTACCGTCATCTATATAAATGGTCACCATGCCGGTATGCCCGGTACTGCATATGGGACCCTTAGCCGCCGTTAATTTGATGAAAGAGGCATAAGACCTACCTTTCCCAGGTTGTCCCCATTCCGTAGCGCGAGAGAAGGAATCGTCTTCTGATGTGTATCTACGGTCTAAGGGAATCGAATCGTCTTTAAAGATTTAATACCGTGCTCTTGTCGCGAGATTGTGCCCTGTTGCTGGGTGACCCGCCCAGGTTTTGGCGTGGCATCATTCATTCGAACTTTTGAATAATTGCTTTTCTCCGAAGGAGCTCTTCAACAGGATCCCTGACAGCGAATTAATATTTTTGGAATTGATTAAATGTAATGTTCTAGTTTCATAAGCTACGGTTGAGCCCACATATTTCCTTCTGGTAGATCGAGCCAGAGTGTGCTTTGGGTTCCTGAAGCTTCTCGTGGAGCGGGGATTGATATGCTTGGAAGGCACTCGCTTGATACTTGGTAGTTTTGCTATATTGAGACCTATGGTCTGATACTTAATGACTAATTAAATAACCAACACAGACTTTG
This sequence comes from Scortechinia acanthostroma, assembly GCA_011319215.2. NCBI lineage: Eukaryota > Fungi > Ascomycota > Sordariomycetes > Coronophorales > Scortechiniaceae > Scortechinia > Scortechinia acanthostroma. The sequence goes on from JAABUG020140502.1 coordinate 85,702, forward strand.
CTTTAGTAGTAGAACTCGCCCCGAAGCATCTGCTCGTCAATAGCAGGTCCCGTCCAATCCTTCAATGACTACGCAGCAATCATAGTAAGTCGATGTGCTGCACAATCCTGCTGATGATTCCTTAACACTCCAGTAGAGAAACTAGCCACTGACTTTCTCAAGATCGCCAGTTCCCACGTTGCCAATAGATGGACGGCTGGCCTTGTGCGAAACCATATGGAAGCCAGCCTTTATTTCCATCTCATGTTCTCTCTTCACCCTCTCTAGCTTTCCGAACTTGTATATTATGGTCAAGCTCAAGGAGACTGCCGTAGACACCCCGGTGACGACAACAGTCAAAACAGCCATTATTGACCATTCCCCATTTTGCGCCGTATACACATTGACGAAAGTGGTGAGTAGCCCAGCTATCGCATTTAAGAGGACTGGGCTATCAAACGATTAGCATCCGACCTAACAACAGATACTGAGACAGACATAAATAACCGGTTTATGAGCCATATGTAGTTCTCTTTTCGCTCCCAGGTGAGCCAAGAAATCATTACTGAGCCCAGAACCATCAAAAAGCAGGCAATAGCAAGGAGGGGCGGATTCTGAATTGTGCTGAGGATGGATTTCCCGGTGCGGTTCGTTTCCAGACCTTCCGTGAGAAAGTCGGACTTCTGAAGAGAAGTAAATGTTCCCGGAATGACCAGATATCCAGCAAGCAGTGCCCAGTGCGCAGCGCTAGCTGAGGTGTTATAAAACCATGGAATATAGTCAAGCTCGAGAAGCATGCGCACGTAACGAGTCTCGATGACTGAAGCACTTTCAGCCTCGGGAAGGTTTCTTTCAAATTCGTCAAATGGCTGTGTTTGACCCATGTTGGCCTGTAATGAGCAATAGCGATAGAACCTGTACGTAATTTCTGATCTTCTTATATGTTGCTGGATAAGGGTACGGTCATGACTCCGAAATAGGCGTGCGGCCTTCTTTATTGTACATGTTTCACCCAAGGTAACCTGTAACATTCTGATATAGGTATAATATCATTATCTAGAGATTGCTTCTACTGGAAATTATTCGATTTCCTCTCCTTGCAAATACCTTGCCCTCTTTTGACTCGGTCCATCATGGTTCACAGAGTACACTTAGAATGATCAATTAAATAGACTCCAAAGAATCTGTGACAGAGAAGCAATGAATAGTCCCATTCAAATATTCTCATGCCTTCATCCTGCCGCGGGGCCAGTATTATCCTTCCTTGGACTCTTCATCGAGCGATCCCGCAGAGGACACTTACTGGGCGCAGACACCATGGTCCCAGGCTAATGCGTAGAAAAGGATGCTGATCTTGATAAGTTGGCTGCCAGTGCTCCGTGCGAAGTTCCACTCACCTTTAGAAGGTCCGCTGCGGTGGCTCTCCCAGGGCAGCCAGTGAAGTCCTCTGCGAGCAGTCCCATTGTCCCACGAATTGCAGATGTCTCGTCCAGTCTCAAGAGCGAGCGAGCTATCGAGCAAACAGCCTGAAGATCCTTGCTCTTTTGCTGTCTTCTTGGTTCTCTGATCAGGCTGCTTCCGACGTCGGCTATGAAGTCTGTCAATAACGGGTCATTTTCAGTGTATACGTTTCAGATTGTACTGACCCAGTTTGACTACTCCCTCTTGGTTGATTAAGACTGTGGAAAGCGTGACATTCCCGTGGCAGATCCCAAGCACTTCGTGCACGTACTTCAATGCTTGCAGGATCTAAAGATGTCAGCGTAGTTCTTCTCTGAAAGGATCTTTGAATTTTGCATACTTACCCCTTTTGAGATAGTTGCAATCTCCACCTCGCCCAGGCAAAACTTTGATGATGATTGTTGAATTTCCTCTAGCGAGATACCCCAGGTATCGTAAAGGAAAAAGACGTTCTTTTTCGCGATGAAGACCTCTTTCAAATTAACCAGATTCGGATGAGATGTTTCCTTGAAGTCCTCAGCCTGTAGGTCCCTTTCTTCGATCCGTTCTTGGTAGACGTAGGCCAATTGGGAGCCCTCAGAAAACTCGATAGCGCTGACGGGCCCCCAAGTCGGTGACAGGCCGACGAAAAAGCGGTTCAGCTGGTCATAAGGGGACCCGGACTTCACGAAATCCGACTGAACGTCTAGAGTTTGGGGGAGTGTCATATGCCGTGGAACTCCTCGAACTGGCAGTTCGATTGGAGATCCCAACTTAGGAGTCACTGCCATGTTCACAATGTCACTGAGATTCACAAAATTATTTATGCCTTCACTTTGACAAGTATTCGAATGTGGTTCTTGATAGCACCATTAGGCCCGTACATCACGTTCATCGCGTCCGCTTTTATCTGATGCTGGACGTGCCGCGCCGCTTTTTGAGTCGTGTGGGGGGCCAAAACTGGCGTGGCACCTTGCGTCTAAGACGGCCGAAGTAACCCATCGACCCGCAGCGGCTTCGACCTTGGAAACCCCCGAAGGCTCTTCGTTCCCTGCCGAAGACCCGGGGACTTGATCCGCAAGTGTTTCCACACAATTGTCTGGTAGTACAGACATGTCCATCTCCACTTAATTGTTGAAAGTTTTAGAACAATGTGTACACGTAGTACTGTACGATACGACATTAAATTGCCCTCCATGTCCAACACACATTATTCCAGCGCTAATGGAGAGAGTTCCATGAAACTGTCTACATACTATACTCACTGGGAGAATCCGCTACGTTTAATCTTCTCTGATTTCACACATTTGAGAACCCTGAGGTTATATATCTGCAGCTACACTAAGGATCCAGTGTGGGAACTATCGCAATGAGTATTCCCCGGGACTCCAAAGCCGATATCGATGGCGAATTTCGACGCTTGAAGAATAATCGCGGAGAATAGCTAAGCGACGATATCATGGCCTTTATAAACGATGCGCATTTCTCAATGGAGTCAAAGAGCGCTTCAAATCCCCGAGGCCCCTACAAGATGTCTCTCATCCACTACGCGGCCATGGGAGGTTGCCTCGAGCTTCTTCGCCATCTCCTAAGAACTGGTTCTGCCAAAGACGAACGCGACCAAAACAAGCGTACCCCTCTCTCTTGGGCTGCAGAATATGGTGCCTTAGATTCAGTGAAGATTCTTTTGGAACACGGAGCGAAAATCAACTCCACGGATGATATGGATTCCACTCCATTGTCGTGGTTAATTCATGCGGATCCACATACAGATCAGGCAAAAGCGATTGAAGTCTACCTGAGGAAGAAGGCGCCGTTGGATCTTGCGGGAGACCGGAATGTCCTGATCGACTTTGCATGTAAATTCAGAGGCCGTGCTCTATATGAGACTATTCTTGCTCCATGCCGATAAACACGATGGATTGTGATTACATGGGTTCGCTTTCTGTAATTCTCGATGTTCATTTTGATGCCAAACCCGAAGAACTGCAATTTCTTTTTAATTCTCTTAAGGAACCTAAAGGGGAGTCATAAATTCTTTCGATCCTTTTTGATCCTTTTCCAAACATAAGGGCCCTTATTGTAAGAATGAGCCGAATACGGCAAAACCGTGGGCGCTGTGGTGTATTACCAAAAGTCTGCCTCTGTTCACAGAGGGATATTGAACTGTTAAATGCATTGCATTTGGGCCTGTTTTTAGTGAAAAACGTGGAATTGGCACTCCTTAGAACCTATGGATTATTTGAACCGACAACCAGACCCGACATGTCTGTCTGAACTCTGTGAAACCATTATAAGTCAATGATGCTCAACTATTTCGGTTATCTCAGTTTCTTCTTTTAGTTGAGTGTGGTCGCTCTCCATCATCAGCGTCACCAGGAGCGAATTCGAAACGCCGTTTCCCCGTAAGAACGTCATATTTAGATATGTAGTCCTCCAAAGCAGCCTTGCTAATCCCGCCTGCCTTGGTCTCCAGCTCCCCTGGCTTTGATCTTGATCCAACGAAGAGCAATCGGGTCCGCTGAACCTCAGAGACTATATCCTCCATGTTTGGAGAGACGACTTTTTCTTGATCCATGACGAGGAAATAATAGGTTCGCGCGAGGTCATTTAGGACCAGTCGCATTTCCATTTCTGCGTCGGCGAAGAACTTGTAGTATTCCCTTGAGTTGAACAGGTAGAAGACTACGACATTCGTGACATCTGATTGATACCACAATGGTAGTATCTCATCAATGGCGCTTCGATGGAGTGATATTGGGACTTTCCGAGACACTGGGGCTTTGCTATGCTCGTCTTCAAAACCTGCAGCTAAAGGTACGGACTGCTGTACACCGTCCATAATCTGAGTAGTGGGCCCCGGATCTGGGTGCAGTTCAAGCTCTATTGGGCTTGTCGCTATTGGATCACTGTTTTCAACGGAGTCAGTATGAAGACCTGTATTATCTGCCAACGCTTGCGGTTCTTCTGACAGCAAGGCCCCAAGCGTAGTGACTCCTTCCGGAGCTTCCTCAGCAAATGTGGGCTTGTTGGAGGCTGCGGAGGCGTCGTGATCCAAGAGAGATCCAAGATGTTGTCGGCCGAAAAAGCAGCAGAAGATGTCTCTTAAGACGGCAAATGAGCTCGGATAGAGGAAAATCTCTCCCTCATCGAAAACCATATGTCGAAGAAAGAAAAACGACCGGTCATTTATGTATTCATCTTTGAGTGGTCGTCCTGCTCGGAAACTTGACTTTCGGCTATCCGTTTTCACAGAGAGCCCAGGGATTTTCTGATCTGACTGATGGGATCTTGCCCCGTCGCCGAAGATGTGCAGAAACCGTTTTGACAAATACAAGGTTTTCCGTGCAAAATCATTGTGAGAAGCACCTGCGAGCGTTTCGAAGGTATAATGAAAAGCCGGCAAAACCGAGTCGACTGCAGTAGAAACATTCCGTGGAATTGTAAAACCCAGTCTGCTGGCCGACTTGGCAAGCTCAGGCTCTCCCCGTAATTCAAACAAAGGCTGAACGTTCTTTACTTTTCTTGTTCTCCCCGTCCGAGGATTGATGAAGTGTCGAAAGGCTGTCAGCCATAATTGTAGCAAGCTAACCGATGCTATGGCTCTTTCTGCTTCATCTGGTGGCAGTACACCGTTGATAGGGACAGCCTCGTACTCGCTGTCGGTTAATTGGACGTTGTAAGCCTGGGTGCCTCCGTCCCAGCAGTGTAAAGCCGCGCTATAAATTGACGACTTAGGGCCTACAGAAAATAGGTTCCTCATAGCCTTGGAGGGCCCGGAGAAGCATTTCGCGTCATCAAAGAAGAGCGTCAGGGAAGGAACCCTGCCAGGAACTTCAAGCAGGACCTGCAGTACTCTGTCCCGCTCGTCCACATCAGAAATATTCGGGAAGAGCGTGCCGTCGTTCATTAGACACATAATATCTGAGCGGTCCTGCGTGGAGTATTTCGGCATCTTCCCTTCAATGAGTTCTACTGACAGCGTATCGGCCTCACCCGCTCTACCGGGCAATAGGAGTGACCAAATGCGAATAATCTCCCGCAGGTAGTGAACCATTACCTGCATTTCATTCAGCGGCATTCCAGTCAAAGTAACGAATCGAAGAGGCGGAGAAGATGGCTAACCTCATCGCACCGAGGGGACACAACATGCTCTAGCTTGCGAAAAGTAAACGTTCTCCAAAGCCCAGGAAATGGAATCAAAGCCATGAACGATTCCCGTAACTCGGGGCTCTGAGCGACTCTTTGGACGTATTGAAAATCCGAATTGGAAGGCAGTCTGCTACGCCAGAAAGTTGACTTTATTCCAGAAAATTCATTTAGAAGGGTTCCGAAGATCTCCACATTAGATACTCCGTCAACACAGGAGAAACTTTCAGTGATTTCGGTGCGTAAAATGACAGGAAGGCCTTCAGAAGTAGCGATCAGGACTGGGACTCAAGCTAGCATGAGAGAACATACTGTCAACATATAGTTTTACAACTACCCACCTTTGACCCGGTGGTAGTACGCGCCTAGCTGCTTCCAGGAGATCTCGCCCTCGTAAACACGTGAGGACGACGGCATCCTCCAGAGAAAGATGCGGTGGATCTATTGCATTAAGCAGTGCGGCAGCATTCATACCCGATTTCTCCAAACTCTTATTGAGCGTATTCATGTCGATGAGGGCGGCGATATGGTGCTCTGGATCGAGCAGAGAGCATTGGCCTCCCATCAGAGCTCTCTTGAACCTTAGCATGTTCTTCTTCCGATATTCTCCAGAAAGGTGTCGAAGTTTTATCTTGGCAAAGCCACATAAGTAGTTTGTGAGACTATTGGCCGGGCTTCCTTCTTCCGAGGCGTCTGTATTGGACTGCATTGCTCGTAATCACAGCATCTGACGAGTGGTAAAAAGACGAGAATGGGACACGGCTGGCTTAAATATCCTCTCCTCACTATTTTTTTCAGTCTCGGTGACCAAATTTAACTAGTTTCACTTAGTCTCACCTTTGGAATATTATAAAATATATTCATTCCTTACAGAACGTCGTTGCTGCATATATTCTAATGATTTACCGAACAAGCAACCCCGTCCAATACACTGTTCCCCACCCTCTCTATTTATCTCTTCCTCTTTTACTCCTCGATTGACCTAGAATTTTCGACTTCCTTCTATCGTCCGTGGAGTGCATGGTGCATAACGTACGGCGTCGTAATAATGAGGTATGAGGCTCCATGTCTCATTATCGGGGTTGGCTTGAAGAAGAAAATCATGCTAGGAAATTTGGATTTAGTAATTACCGCGATTTTCTCGATAGAACGGAAGATATACCTGCAGTAAAAGTTTGCAGGAAGCAGTATGTGCCTCCTCAATGAATCCCTTTGCCTGGTTCGAAACGTTCTTTGGATTATAGAGATGTGTTCTTTTGTCTTCGAGTATCGTTGCTGGCTCCTTCAGATGGACCACAAATAGCCCGACACTTTTGATGTCGTCTCTTCTGCCTTTAAGACTTTGGTGATGCAGCAAACTTCTTCCGATGTTGGCTACCTGTAGCGTGAGCGAAAAGCGGGAAAGGGGAAAGGAGAAAAGGTGATAGACACACCAATCTTAATGGAACCGTTTTCGGAGAGCAAAATGTGCTTGAGGTCCATGTTTCCGTGACTCACCTGGAGAACCTCATGGATATAGTCTAGCCCTTTCAGAATGCTTCTGCAAACAGTTGCAATGTCTGCTTCACTGAATTGGACATGGGGTGTGGCACATGTGACTGCCAGATCTACTGCAAACCCTTGGAACGGATAGACAAGGAAGTAGTAGCCCTGATCAAAAAATGCTTCTTGCAAATTGACCAAATACTGATCACCGGTGGCTCTCAGATTTTTAGATTCATGCTGCGCCTCCGCCATTATTTTTTTAACCACCACCCTTGATTTATAACCAGCGCAATTTTCCAGACCTAAACGGCCTGTACCAGCCTGGTTCACTTCCCATGTCATGAGGTACTTTGCGGAGGGGTGTTCCCGCTTCAGGAAACCATTGTTCTTGATGGGCTCTGACGCAGACTGATCTTGTGTGTGACGGTAGGGTTTAGTAATCTTGTTGGCCTTTTCTTGTCCGGCAGAACTATGCAGCTGCGTCAATCGGGCTTCGCTGGCGTGCAGGGAGGACAGTTTTGCCTCTAGCTTTTGTGAGGTGCCTTTAGCATCCCCTGGACGAGAGGCTTTTTGAAGTTCTGGAAAGCGGGTGGCCCGTTTCTGACGTTGGTCCATTGTCTCAAATAATGGAGCTGATTTTAGATCACCGAAAGAGCATATACAACGACTGTAAAAGGAATTAATAGGAGACAAGATATAGGGAGCCCATGCTTTAAATTTAAGGCTGCTTCCATGAAAACTTGGAGTTGTGATTTCGCGAAATATTTGGTGGGTCTGACGGAAAGCAAAGGGTCTGGCGGAAAAGTACGAAAGCTGTCTCTACTAATCCGAAATCAGGCAATTGTACACGTCCTTTTAGTAGCGATGACGATCTTTACTGACAGCAGGTCCAACTCACTCTGAACTTCATGTCGATACGAGACAACTCGGGCTTTTCCTGTCTTTTCCTGTTATCGCTAGTCGCCTTATTAGGGAAGGGACGTCCAAGTATACTGCGTACCTTGCAAACAGCTGGGCCAAGAGATTCAGGCGGCAATAGGACGATCTAAAATACCTGCCGCTGCTCTCTCATATTCTTGATATATAGGCTTGTAAGGGCTAGTAGCCGAGCGTCCAACAATATTGGAGATTTGAGATCTGCAATTGCATGCCTACTCAAAATCTTGGCACGGGTGGAACTGAAGATCCACCTTCAACACCAATAAAGTCGACCGTGGAAGGCGCGCCGAAAATGGCGTGGCAACGTACATTCAACTGGAGTGGGTAACTTATCCTCTCATGGACAGGCAGGTTCTGAGGTTATTCTCCCGACTGGACCGGCCAGAATTCGAGCCAGTGTCTTCTACCAAGCGGTACCGTTCTATGGCGTTCAAGCTAACATAGATTCCTTTCTAGGCATGATATACGAATATATGGCTCAACTTAAAAGGCTTGCACAAGCATGAGTTATAGCGCCATGAGCGAAACCTCTCAGAGCAGTTGACCGCTGAAGAGACCTCTCCTATCTTGGCCTCGGAATATTCAGACCATGTTATGTAGTATGCCACATAGGTCATTCACGATTAGATGCTCATGCTTATGTCTCCATATGAAGGGACCTGGCAGGGGGAGATTGGCTCTGAAGGCATTCAACAAGAGAAATGGTTTCTTGTAGGAATTAATTGACAGGTGATTACAAGTCCCCATCGATAGAGGATGCGAGATAAGAGGTATTCATTAACGTGAACGACTCATGAGTCTCTCTGAATATGTTCTGGAACAACTGTCTCATGCCCAATCTGGCAATGATAGATGCGCATGGGGCGAGAATCTGAGTTTTTTCTAGATACCCGCCTTAGGTTCTAGGTCAAGTGCTGGCCATGGGTTTCAAATCTGAACCCCTCGAGGGTCGGAGCGACTAGAGCGAAGTGCTAGAGCCAGATGCTGACGACCACAAAAGTAAGATATGCGTAGACATCGAGATGTATGACAAAGAGCAAGCGACATAGTGCTCCCGACCTGTACGATCGAAAGATCGCGGTCGTACGACCGGCACAAGCGCAGGACCGTCAACTGGCGTCTGTAGGAGGTGCAAGACCAATATGGTCGTCAAACGTTGACTCCAGTTGGATATATTGGTCCGCGCGGAGCTTCTGTTCCATGCGGAACCCACACGCTGTATGGAGGATTGACTCCAGCTGGGTGCATGGGTCCATGCGGAGCTTCTGTTCCATGCGGAACCCTCACTCCGTACGGAGGATTGACTCCAGCTGGGTGCATTGGTCCGCGCGGAGCTTCTGCTCCATGCGGAACCCTCACTCCGTACGGAGGATTGACTCCAGCTGGGTGCATTGGTCCACGCGGAGCTTCTATTCCATAGGGAGTACGGACTCCAGCTGGGTGCATTGGTCCGCGCGGAGCTTCTATTCCATAGGGAGTACGGACTCCAGCTGGGTGCATTGGTCCGCGCGGAGCTTCTGTTCCATGCGGAACCCACACTCCGTAGGGAGTATGGACTCCAGCTGGGTGCATGGGTCCACGCGGAGCTTCTATTCCATAGGGAGTACGGACTCCAGCTGGGTGCATTGGTCCGCGCGGAGCTTCTGTTCCATGCGG
>JAABUG020140503.1:0-16571 GCA_011319215.2 Scortechinia acanthostroma
CTGCCCCGGCCCGGCGAGGAACACGAAGCGCGCCCCTTCGAGCTCGTTCGAGACGGCCGGCACCTGGGTGGCGCCGGCGCCGCGCGCGAGGCTCGCCACCTCGTCGCGCACGGTCTCGCCGAGCTCGGACAGGCTCACGCCCGGGGTCTTGAGCTCTTTCAGGAACACGCGCGTGAACACCGAGTTGCGGTCGGGGTCGGTGTCGGAGAGCCGGTCGAGCGCCGCCTGCCCCTCCCGGGCCGAGTAGAGCGAATAGACCCCGTCGGCCGCGTCGACCCGCGCGAGGCCCCGCGTCGCGGCCCCGATGGCGCGCGTGCCCCGCGCCGGGAACGGGTTGTTGCGGCAGGCGTCGAGCACCACCACGGCGACCCGCGCCCCGGCGGCATGGAGGTCCTGCTTGATGTCGCGCTCCGCGATGGCGTAGCGCTTGGCGATGCGCTCGTCGTTGGGACCGAGCGCCGGCACGTCGGCCGGGATCAGGTAGTTGCCGTCACTGAGCGAGATGCCGTGCCCGGCGTAGTAGACCAGCACCGTGTCGCCGGGCTGGATGGACCGCGTGAAACGCTCGAACTCGCTTAAGATGCGGTCGAGCGTGACGCCGTCCGTGACGCGCGTCACCGCGAAGCCGAGCGACTCCAGCGCGTCCCCGACCGCCGAGGCGTCGGTGACGGCGCGCTGGAGCTGCGCGTCCGCCGGCAGGTTGGCATAGGCGTTGATGCCCACCACGAAGGCGAGCTTGCTTTCCGCCAGCGCCGGCCCGACCAACCCGAGGGCGAGCGCCAGACCCAACAGGACGCGCGTCCACGACCGCATGTCAGCCTCCCGGGCACGATGCGCCATTATGAACCGGGCCACGTCCCCTTGGCCAGGGACGTTCGACGGCATGCGGCGCGGTCGAGCGGGTCGCGTGGCGTCCCGAGTCCGTTCAGACGAGGGAGCGGCTGCGGCTTTCGGCTTGTTCTTTGACGACTCTTGCCATTGTTTATCCCTTAATAAACCGAGACTCTGTTTATTTATCGATAAAATTATAACGCCATCTGGTTTTGCTGTCAAGATGAGCCCTAAAATAATTTTTTTTATGTCGCTTTATCTTATTATATTACTATTGTCCCTTAGTTTTTGTCTACATACTCTTGTATGTATAGCCCTTTCGCCTATTACGATCTTCTAGTACATAAAGAAACCTATAGGTTTACAACTACAGTTCATTCATAACCTTCTGTTGTAAACCTATAGGTTTACAACTATAGTTCATACATGACCTTCTGTTGTTATGTATTATTTTTGTTTGCCAAATCTTAGTTTCACCTAAAAAGATTAATTACCCTAGATTACTTTGCACCTACCTCCCCCCTCTTTTACGAAGCCCCCATTTTTTATTTATTAATAAAAAAAAATGGGGGGGGGCCAATGGGGGGAGGGAGAGTAAAGAGGAAACACTTTTAAAATAATGGCATTTTTTATACCGATGCTAAAGGTGTTAGTAGATATAGACTACGAATTAATAAAAGCAATATAAGTTAGTTATTAAATCATTTTTAACATTATCATTTAGAAGGGAACAAGGCTCTAGAGTTGTCAGCTTGATCTGAATTAGTGCATTATTTTATACAAACTCCCTCCGACAAAAATAATTAAAATGACGCAATAATTAAGGTATTTGTAACAAAACTATCTTCGTTAAAATAAATGAGAATGAGGTATACCTAGGGACTCGGCATTACTCACCTAGTGTAGCAGAAGCGTTTAATTCTGTAGAGCATATTTTTAATTTAGTACTTGCAATACTTTATTGCTTTGTTTATTTATTAATGTGTGACAATAATTTTATACTGATTTATCCTATGTTGGGATATCATTTAATTAATCCTTTAAATAAGCTTAATAGCACTACAAGTCCTCCATATTTAAGCTGTTTACATAAGCTTAATAGCACTACAAGTCCTCCACATTTAAGCTGTTTACATAAGTTACCTCTTGACCCCCTGGGGGGTCCAGAGGAATTTCTACAAATTATTTTAACATTAACCGGCCTAATTATCCTTTAGATTCTCTTTCAAATGAAGACTTTTATGAGTGGTTAAACCCAGTCAGGGTTGGTATGATAAGTAATTGTTTTAGTTATTCCTTAAACAAACCATTACCACCGTTTTCGCTCTGGCTCTGGCTCTGGCTCTGGCTCTCCTCGTGAATCAAAGATTCTATTCCATAGGCTCCGCCTACAATAATGTTATAGAATTGGAGCTTTCCATTACTGGGTAACAGGGTTTTTAGACGCGGAATATTCCTTTACTATTTCAGTATCAATAAACAGTAAATTCAAATCAGGTTTAAACGTAAAATCTGAATTTATAATAGACTTGCATTCTAAGGATTTGTTTTTATTAAAAAGAATACAGTCTTGGTGTAGGTATAGTTAGCGAACGTAAAGATAGAAATATAGTAGTTTATAGGGTTCAGTCTATACGTGATATAAATAGCGCGACTATAAACCACTTTGACAAGTACCCTTTAATCACACAGAAGCATGTCGATTATCTATTTTGACGTCAGGCAGTTTTAAGGATTCAACGAAAGGAACATTTAACGGAAAAAGGTCTTCAAGCAATTGTAAATCTGAAGGCGTCAATTAATAGAGGTTTTTCAGTACTCAGTCCTCTACTAAAATAAAATTTTCCTTTAGTAATTTCTGTAAAGAGACCTATAATCAGCTTGCCACAAAAAATCTTAGATTCGAATTGAATAGCAGGGTTTGTTTCAGGATAAGGTTCTTTCATGGTAAAGGTGCTAAAATCGTGTATCGACTCCGTTTGGGTTTTCAAGTACAATTAAAATTTCAACTCACTCAACATGTACGGGTTTTTTAATTCTTGCAAAACATTGCCAAATTGTTAAGTTGTGTATATAATAAGTTAAGACCGTACATAAACAAGTCGCTGGCTCCGCCTCCGCTTTTTAAAAAAGCGAGCGCGCGTCGCGCGCGCTGCGAGGTGATTTTTTGTTTCCAAATTATCTGATATAAACAACCTAATCATTCCGTTTTTTTGATAAATACCCTATCGCGGGAGAAAAAGCTAAAGACTTTGAATATTAAAAAAAAAGTCGTTCAGGCCCCCTGGCAAGCTCTTTTTTTTATTAAAAAAAAAAAGAGCTTGCCAGGGAGATCCCCCCCTCCTTGTAAATTTAATAACCGAGCTTCCGTTATAGGGGGGGGGGGGTGTCTTGCTTCAGGACATGAGGCTTTAGGCCAAAAACGTGGAAGTAGAGTATTAGGAAGATATATCGATACAGGAAAAAATCTAAGGATAAATATATATTTTCGTCTATTCCTCTTGAGGATAATGTATTAGTAAGGAAATAACAATAAACTCGTATAGCTCGAACTTTGTAACCGGGCTTGTGGTGTATAATTATATAGTCTCTTTCGGCACAGACTCAATTGAACCTCGTAGATTATGAGAGACGTTAACGCGCAAGCCAAAGCAAAAGCGGAAAAATAACTATTTAAAAAAAAATAGATTCCATAAATACGCATAGTGTGCTCTTTAAATCAGGCTAATTGCTGGAAACTCTTATATTTATAAGACAATCAGCAGGAAATCTCTTATTAGCCCCTCCTTCCGGCCCCCTATTTTTTTTTATTAATAAATAAAAAATAGGGGGCGAAAAGGAGGGGCCAGGTAAGAGTATCTTCAGAGACTAAAATCTGGCATCTGGTGTATAATTATATCAGAATGGTGATATAGTCCAATCTTTATTGATAAATAAAGATATGAGCGGTAATACCGTCGTATAAATTATCTACTCTATAGATTTACCCCCAGGGTGGGTCTTGCGGACCGTAGCCTTTGCTTGCTATCGCAGGCTTGTTGAAGCTAGGAGTAGAGGGCGGTGGTTTCACTAGCGAAGCTGCCGCCGTATTTAATAACACATTAATTATGAGAGGTCCCGGTCATAGTTTATTTTCTTTAACTTTATTCCCTTTTAGTTTAAAAGAAGAATTACCTTGTAAAAGTGAAATCGGCAAATTATTGAATAACTTGAAAATGCTCCATCCTATTCCCCCCAACCACAAAGTGGAAGGGGGCCTGAGGGAGCCGGAAGTAGCCAGAGGGGAGGTGATAACTATCAAGATTTACCTTCACTGCTAAAAACCCAATTCCCTGGTTCACCACCCCGAGAATTTCTAGATTGATTAGTAGGGTTTGTTGATGCTGAGGGATGTTTTTATGTTGGCTTACAAAACCAAGTGATTATTTTTTATTTCAAAATAGAATTGCATATAGATGACATAGAAATTTTACACCTAATATGTAAGACACTAGGTATTGGAAGGGTCTATACGTACATCTCCAAAGATAAAAGTCGAAATTCGGCTTCGTTTATAGTAGGTAATTTAAAGGAGACAGTAGAAGTCCTTATACCTATTTTTCATCAGTTCCCTTTAAAAACTTCTAAATATTTTGATTTCCTTTCTTTTTCTGAAGCGGTTTTCATTAAATTAAAGTGCACTAAAGACCTAGCCAATTCAGAAAAATTAAAAAAAACGTATTTAAATCAAATAGAAAACCTAAAAGCCACGATGAATAGTAAAAGGTTGTCTTTAGATAAAAAACAAGAAGATTATTTAAGGGCCAAGGTTTCTATAAATAAGTGATGGCTCTTAGGACCTTCTTTTGTAGAAGGAGAGGGAACGTTTGGATATAAACATCTGGTTCCGTATTTTCAAATAGCTCAACATAAAAAAAATCTTGTGGTTTTAAATGCTATAGAATTATATTTGGCAAATTTATTTAAGGAATATACTAAAAATACAGAAATTAAGGAATTAGGTTTACAATATACACTAAATAAGCGAACAGGGGTTTATAGTGTAACTATAGGTAAAATTGATATACTTTCTAATTTTCTGATACCCGCCCCCTGGCAAGCTCTTTTTTTTTTAATAAAAAAAAGAGGGGCCGGGAATCTATGACATTTTTAACAAGAAAATCCATAGATTATCATTATTGAGTTATTTCTGTCTTATTGCACAAATATGGTTATTACTACTTACCTGACCCTTGTGGGCCTGAGGGCCCGCAAGGGTCCTTCCCTCCGATTAAGCCCCCTATTTTTTATTTATTAATAAATAAAAAATAGGGGGCCAGAGGGGAGGAAAAAAAATTGCTTTACAAATATCCACAAGTACTAATAAGTATCGTTATAGTACTAATAATTTAAATAATGAAAAAGCAACACTACCTAGTGCAGATTCTATTTCCAAACTTTTAGCTCAGACGCCGCCTTTTGATCTTTCTAGCGGCCGTAGCCATTTGGAGTTGGCTAAGGAATTTACTGTATCTAAAGGTGGGCGTAATGGGTTTATAGTATTTGTTTATTTAAAAAAAGCCAATGGATATGAAGCATTAAAAGGTTCGCCTTTTTCTAGTTACGGAGCAGGGCATTTAGCAATAGGGTTACGTCCGGGAAGTAGGGCAATAGGGAGATATATAGACACGGGTAAAGCCTTTAAAGATAAATATATCTTTTCTTCTGTGCCTATATAAAGTTATTCAATACAGCAGCCATACAATTTACTACTTAGCAGGTAAATCTATAACTATGTCTAGGGAGAGACTCAATCTGTTCAGTGATTATGCGAGATGTAAACAACGGGTGGTTGCTTCGTTATTTACACGCGAATGGTGCTAGTGCTTTTTTCTTTTTAACCTATCTTCATATCGGAAGAGGAATGTACTTTTCTTCATATAGAGCACCCAGAACACTTACTTGAGTGATTGGAGTAGTAATTTTTATCCTTTTAATAGCTACAGCTTTTTTAGGTTATTCTCTTCCTTTTGGAAACATGTCGTTGTGGGGTCAAGAAACGGTGGTATACACTTTATGTATTAGTCCTGGTTTGGGTTTAAACCCGGATAAGCCGGCCCCCAAACTCCGTTTGGGCGCCCTTATGAGTTTGTTCATGTATGGCTTATCAATTCACATAAAACTATTTCATATAAATGGCAACTGTCCCAGAGCAGAATTTATTTTTCTGTTTACTTCATTCTTAAGCGAAGCTAGCGGAACGAATGTCTTAATTAATTTAGGGTTTATTTTTATATTTCTCGGTATTTTTGCTTTACTATTACTACTTTTTACAGATTTTTGCAAACTTAAAAGCTTTGTGTTTTTAAATAAACTTGCTTTTTTTGTATTTGTAGTTAATTTCATAGTCTTAATTAAACTAGACTCTTGTTTCGTAAATACATACTTTATTGAGCATTGTCTTTTTTGCCTTGTGTTGTACTTTGGTTACTTTGTATTTATACCAGTAATTTCAGCCCCCTCTCTGGCAAGACTGGCAAGGTTTTTTTTTCCTAAAAAAAAAAGAGGCTTGCCAGGGGGCCTGGAAAATACTCTAGTAGATCTATCCATAGGTAAAGCCTGTATGATTAATTCTGCTAGTTACATATGTCCCTTTCACCTTTTCCATAAAAGACTACATTTGCTGCAAAGCAATAATAAAATCCAAAATCCATTTATCCACAGCAAGTTAGAGATTAATAACTTAAACTCTCCGCGCGCGCCCTGTTTAAAAAAAATATATAGAATATATATTTTTTTAGGGTCTTTACCCACAGGGAGATCTTTTAATTTTCTTTCCCGACAAGGAAGATTCCACACAATATTTCATTATTCAAATTTTAATACGCATAGATTATTTTCAACGCTTAGAGATAACAAATCACTAAGATCAGATATGACCCCTCGCGGCCCGAGGGCCACTCGTGGCATGCTCCGCAAGGTGTATAAACCAGATAAAAATTTTATGTGTATGTCTACTGAAGCCGGTGTTAATTTAAATCCCTGGTATATAACAGGGCTTATCGATGCAAAGTCTTCTTTTCAAATTAATGTAACCAAGAGATCAGCAAATAAATTGGGTTGAAGTGTTAGAGCTAGGTTTGATGTATCTTTAACTAAACAAAATTTACCTTTATTGTACTTAATAAAATCATACTTCGGAGATTCAGGAAATATTATAATAGATAAAAATAGAAATAAAGTTGAGTTTAATGTTAATAAACTTGAAGATATTATTAATTTAATTATTCCACAGGCCCCCTGGCAAGCCTCTTTTTTTTTAGAAAAAAAAACCTTGCCAGAGAGGGGGCTTGATAAATTTCCTTTACAAAGCGTTAAACAAATAAAATATTCTCTTTGATTAGAATGTATTAGGTTAATGAAGGATAACGAACACTTGACGCCGGCCGGATTAGAAAAGATCCTTTCTATTAAGACAGCTTTTAATAAAGGACTTACATTGACATTGGCCCAGGAATTCTCCCATATTAGCCCTATAGAAAAACCTGTTTTTTCTATGTGTAGCAAGAAAGAGAATGAACCCTTAGATCCTCAATGAATATCTGGATTCTTTGACGGTGAAGCTGACTCTTTTTTTATAATAAAAAATCTTGTTACGAATGAAGTTCAAGCGGTTTTTAAATTTACTCTCAAGGAGTTACCTCTTTTATTAAGAATTAATAGGTTTTTTGGTGATTTATGTAAAATTGATTTTAAGGGTGATGTTAAAGAATTTGTTATTACAAAAAGGTCAGATATTCTTGAGCGAGAAATTCCTCATTTTAATCAATATCCTTTAATAGGTAACAAATTATTTAATTTTAAGATTTGAAGTGAGATTGTTACTTTAATGGTATCAGATGCACATTTAACTTTCCAGGCCCCCTGGCAAGCCTCTTTTTTTTTTAGGAAAAAAAAACCTTGCCAGAGAGGGGGCTTAGAAAAATTAGAAAGATTAATGGACGACTTAAGGAAAAAAGAAGGAAAGAATTCATTAATTATCTTTTCTCCTGGAAAACTCAGTTCAGATGATGTTAATTTAGATAATTCAACTAAATTTACTCCAAAAAAAATATATTTAAATGCAGATTTACAAAAAGAATCTATAATAAGAGAGAATAGACGATTGAGTGGGGTATATAGATGAACTAATAAAATAAATGGTAAAACTTATATAGGATCTAGCGTTAATTTAGGAAAGAGGTTTACTAGTTATTATAATTATATTTATCTTAGTGAACAGAGTCAAACAATGATTATCTGTAAAGCTCTATTAAAGTATGGTTATTCTAATTTTACGTTGGAAATATTGGAATACTGTACTTTATCTGAAACAATTTCAAGAGAACAACATTATCTCGATAATTTTATACATGAATACAATATTTTACCTAAAGCTGGATCAAATTTAGGATATAAACATAGTGAAGAGACTTTGATTAAACTTAAAGCTCGTCAATATAGTTCTGAACACAAACAACTTTCCAGAGAAAGAATGTTAAAGATTAATGAATCTAAAGGTATTTCCGTTGAAGTCTTTAACATGAAAACTGAACAAACCAAAGTTTACAGTTCTATACGTAAAGCTTCAGAAGCTATAGGTTGTGTGCATCGTACAATTCTAATGGCTGATAAATCCTTTCGGGAAAAAGGAATTAATAGACCGATAAATAAAGTGCACTACATAAAAGTTATTAGAAGAAACTATTCTAGTTTTAGATGTTTAGGTGATGGGTATATAGAAATCGGACCCCAAAAACAATATGAAAAAATATCTCGAATCCCTAGAAGGTCAACTATTAGAATTCGTTTGGTAATTAGGTTACATACTCGAGATACCGCTTTATTTATTTATATGACACAAGTCTTAGGTGTAGGAGCGATAGATTCGTTAAAATCAGAAAATCAAACTAGATTAATTTTTACTAAAACAGATTTAGTTAATGTAATAATCCCATTAATTAAATTGTATAACTTGGAATTTTTAACAGAGACTAGAATAAAGCAATATGCTTTACTTAGTTATATATTAGATAACCAGATCATCCATTGGGACAATTTGAATTTTACTCCGACTGTGATAGAACATTCCGTGGAAGATTATCTGAAATTAGATTTTTTTGCGAGTTGAGTTGTAGGGTTTACAATGGCGGAGGGTTCTTTCGGTATTAAAACTAAATGAGGAGAAGCTTTTTATAGTATAAAACAAAAAGGTTTTTATAATTATAATATTATTAAAGCAATATGCTTGTTAATTGCTGAGCGAGAGGCTAAAGAGATAAAGCCCGATTCAGCTGATTGCTATCAATTAACATTAAGTTCTAGATTAGATGTACAAAAAGTAGTAAATTTTTTTTCATCTCCCAATAATACATTACAAGGTTATAAATTAGTACAGTATAAAATTTGACTTGATGCCCTTCTAGCGAGTAAAAGATATAAAAATATTAAAATCCCCAGTTAAATATATTTTTACATATATAACAGAAATAAATTTTTTTAACATAATTAAGTATATTATTTGCCCCAAATGCTGGATTATTAGCTTTTTTTTTGCTTCGCTTTTATTTATAGTTTGCTTATTTTTAGGTTTTTATCAACCGGGATCGGGTGCATACTTTTTATCTAGTTTTTATAGTACAACCCTGGTAGCTCCATTATTGCATTATTCATCTATTAAGAGAGCTCCTCCTTAAAAAGGTAATATCTAATAAACCAGTTTCAGTTCCAGGTTTAGTCTCAGTTTCAGTTTTAGTCCCAGTCCCAGTTCTCGTCTATAATAAAATAGGTCCTATTAATAAAGATATAATAGAAATAATATTTGGATCTTTATTAGGTAAAGGGTATATTTATAAAAAAAGAGTCGGAACATCAATAACTTTTTATCAGGAAGGAATGCATGTAAAATATTTACTTTTGTTACATAATCAATTAGCAACCGCAGGGTATTGTGACAATAGTCCTCTAAAAGTAGGCAAAAAACTAGGAAAAAAAGGAAAAATATATAAAACAATAAAATTTTCTACTTGAAATTACACTAGTTTAGATTGAGTATTTGATCTTTGATATGTTAATGGTATAAAAGTAGTTCCTAAGTCCATAGGTTATTATTTAACCCCTCTAACTTTAGCTATTTGAGTTATGGATAGTAGTGTAAAATTATTAGGAGGATTAAATTTTACTAGTTGCTTTTCATATTCAGATTGTTTATTACTTGTTCAGGGTTTAAACAAAAATTTTGGATTAAAAGCGTTAATGCGATCTACTGGTATGCCAAACCAATATAATGTTTATATTCAAAAAGAATCTATGGTTGATTTAAGAAATATAATAAGTAGTTTTATTATTCCTCAAATGAAATATAAATTATTACCTTAATTGCTTAGTAACTATAAATAATTTTATAATTTAAAGTTTAATAATCTTAGCATAGTCTATGAGTTAATAATAGGAAAAAAAATCTTCACTGAAAATCCTATTAATATATAAACCATAGGCAATACTGATAATTACAGGTCAAAGTTGTTTGTTTAGCAATTAGACCGTCGATATAGTGAAATATCGCTACAGACTGGTTTATCAGTGGGTGTCTGAAAGGATGCTTAATGTACAGTCGGAGTTTTTTCTCAAGTGTAGTTATATTGAGATCCAAGGCTTTATACTATATAAAAATATATTTATCTTTCCCCTCGCGGTTTTCACAGCCCGTAAAATAAAAATGTTACACATTTTTATTTTTATGTGGGCCACTCTATTTATGTGGCCCGGTATTTATTTTGGGAGGTATAAAGTACAGGGTTTGCTTATTTTAAACATGAGAAGCTAATAGCAGAATAAGCAAATTAAAGATTTGGTAACCGTTATAACAAACCTTTTCTCGGCAATACCTTGAATTGGTAAGGATATAACTGAATTTCTCTGGGGGGGTTTTTCCGTGAATAATGCAACATTAAATAGGTTTTTCGCTTTACATTATCTTTTACCGTTTATTTTAATAGCTTTCGTGTTAATGCATGTCATTGCGCTGCACGAGACAGCGGGTTCATCTAATCCGTTAGGAATATCCGGTAATTATGATAGATTGCCCTTCGCTCCTTACTTCATTTTTAAGGATTTAGTAACATTCTTTATCTTTATAATTGTTTTATCCATATTTGTTTTCTTTATGCCTAACTATTTAGGTGAGTCCGATAATTATATCGTCGCAGACCCGTTATCTACACCTGCAGCTATAGTGCCTGAATGATATTTAAAATAAATGTCATTCTAAAATCTCGCGAATTGCTGGAAAATTTTTATTGTTAAAGACAATCAGCAGGAAAATAAATTTTTATTTGTTAATAAAAATTGTATCTTCAGAGGCTATGTACGAGACATTTATATAATTTTTATATAATTGAAGATATAGTCCGAACATAGTAGAAATACTATGAATATAACAGAAATCAATTGATTTACCTATTATTGTCTTTTTTATTTCTAGTCCAGTGTTATTTTCAGCGCGTTCAACTAAAGGGATAACTCGCTTATCTTCATCTGAAAGAGCTTTAATTACACTACCCGACGAAGTTAAAGATGTATTAATAGGGATTTTACTTGGTGATGCCCACATAGTAAGAAGAACTCCCACTAGTAATTCGAGATTGGTATATGGTCAAACTGCTGTAAAACATAAAGAATATTTTGATTATGTTTATAGTTTTTTTTTACCTTATTGTGTCAATGATTATAAACCCCAATTAAGATTAATAGTGGATAATAGAACTAAAAAAACATATAGTGCTATATCTTTCACAACTATGCAACTTCCTTGTTTTAATGAGTATAGAGAAATGTTTTATGATTTAAATAGAAAAAAAGTAATTCCAAATAACATAATTGATTTGTTAACATCTCGTGGTTTAGCTTTTTGAATTATGGACGATGGTAGTCGTCAAGGTAGTGGTTTTCATATTAGTGTTTATGGGTTTACTAATTCAGATGTTGATAAATTAATGTTTACTTTACAAGATAAATTTAATTTAAAATGTTCTATTCATTATAACAAGGATAACAAACCTAGAATTTATATATTTAAAGAATCTATGGAAACTTTAATCTCTTTAGTAAAACCTTATTTTATTAAAGAAATGTTATATAAATTAGGAATATAAAGCTGTCACTAATACCCTATTAAGGTTAATGATATTGACTATTGATTTATTACCTTTTTATACTATCCTTCGTTCTATACCAAACAAATTTTTTGGAGTCATAGCAATGTTTAGTGCTATAGTTATCCTTCTTACCTTACCCTCTACAGACCTAGGGAAACTTAAAGGTTTTCAATTCAGACCATTAAGTAAATTAGCTTTCTGAGTATTTATAGTTAATTTCTTAGTTTTAATGGTGCTTGGTTCCAAACATGTTGAAAGCCCTTTTGTTGAATTAAGTCAATTTGCCACAGCATTATACTTCAGCTATTTCCTTATTATTATGCCTTTAGTCTCAGCCTTTGAAAATTTATTAATGGATTTAAAGCTTAAATCCATTAATAAATTTTATTATTCGGCAAAAATAGACGCTTTTAAAAGAGGCGCTTGCACCGCGGAGCGGAGTCGCCATTTTCTTCTATAGCTTCTTCAGAGGATTATTCTGCTGAATTAACTAATGCTCAGAATACTTTAAATTTAGCTCTTAAAGAATATACTAATACTACTTCAATAAATAGTGAAAATTTTAGACAGTTAGTTAATGGTATTTTTCAATCTGAGGGTTCTGTTTCTGCACGATTCCGTAAGGATTTTTCTGTAACACCTTATGTGACTATTTCACAAAACTATTCTTCCGAAGCTTTAGCCTTTTTTGTTCGATTATATCATGAGTTAGGAAAAATAGGAACAATTAATATAGAAAGGTCTTTATCAGAAAAACTTCATATTAGATGAAGAACTGAAAGTTGAAATGATATATCAACTGTTGTAACAAAATATTTAACATATATTTATGGAGAGAAATTCATAGCTTTTCAAAAATTATCTACTATCTATCATTTAAAATCTAGCCCCCTGGCAAGCCTGGCAAGCCTCTTTTTTTTTATAAAAAAAAAGAGCTTGCCAGGCTTGCCAGGCTTGCCAGGCTTGCCAGGCTTGCCAGGCTTGCCAGGCTTGCCAGGGGGGGCCTGAAGAATGATAAAGATAAAATTTTATTAGTCAAATTAGTTTATTCTTTATCCGTTACTGGAGTTAATAGACGTGTTTCTCTGAAAGAAAAACTGGAATCTTTAAATTTAACAGATATATATTTAATTAATCATATCCATTCAAAAGATAATACAGATTTAGAAACTCTTGTCTATTTAGATAATCCACAGGTACCTTCTTTTTTATTTTTGTTAGGTTTTCTTTTCGCTCCGCGCGCGAGCGCGCGCGTCGCGCGCGAGCGAGGAGATGGGTCTATGTTAATTAAAGTTCGTTTAGCTTCAGGTTCTTTTTTCTTTATACCTATTTTATGATTTCCTCAAAAAAGCTATGAAGGAAATGTTCATATGTACACCATGTTCTCTAAGTTTTTTAGTAGTTTAGGAATTCATAGTATAGTCTCAGAAACCAAAAACGGTATTATGCTATTAACGGTTGAAGGAGTACAAGCAATAGCCCCTTTAATCCCTTTATTTAAAGAGCATTTAAATTTAGGTTATTGGAAATCTGCTAATATTCTTTTGTTTTTAGAATTCTTTAAATATCATTCATTAGGAGTTCAATATTTCAAAGCTGGTTTAATAACATTATTAGAAATTTTATATAAATATCCTAATAAACGTGAAAAAACTTTGGAAGAATGAGTAAAACTAGCGGAAGAACATTCTAATCAAGTAGATTTAAAGTCTTCATCTCCCGAAATAAATACCGGGCCACATAAATAGAGTGGCCCCCATAAAAATAAAAATGTGTAACATTTTTATTTTACGGGCCACATGGATTTTAAAAGGGGTCCCCCCTATTTTTTATTTATTAATAAATAAAAAATAGGGGGGGGGCCAGCGAGAGGGGGGTAATCAATATATTCAACCTATTAAAAGTAGAGGAAATGCTGCTAATGTTAGTGTTGCTTGACGTGTGTTATTGCCTGAAAAAATAAGAAAATACATGGGTATTTCTATTAAACAATTTTCTTATTCAGCTTATGGTTCTGAAAAGAAAGCTTTAGAAGCTGCAATAGAATACCGTGATACTATATTTAAGTCACTTTTAAAAAAATTGAGTGAAGTGAATCACTAAATAAAATTTATGAGAGTCATTTTCATGTTTTCAGCCATTATAGTCCTATTAATTTTACCTCTAATAGATTTAGGAAAATTAAAATCCCTTCAGTTTAGACCATTAAGTAAATTTGCATTCTGAGTATTTATTGCAAATTTCTTGGTCTTAATGAAATTGGGATCCTGTCACGTTGAATCCCCTTTCATTGAGTTAGGCCAAGTTTGTACCGCTTTTTATTTCGCTTATTTCCTTATTATTGTGCCTTTATTTACATTATTAGAAAATTTACTCGCCCTCCGGGCCACATAAATAGTTTAAATACTAGTAAAAATCTTAATTATCAAAATTTTAAACAAGCGTTTTATCTTTATCATAATAGGGGTCCCCGAGGAGTTTCTACGGAACTACGCGAAAAAATAATGGACCTTAAAAATGAAATTAATAAAAAAGAATTGACTTTAATCCTTTAAAAGGTCATTCTATTAATATTACTTCTTATTGATTATTAGGGTTTATAGAAGGTGATGGATACTTTTCTGTTAGTCTGCAACAAAACATCTATTATTCATTAAAATTTGGTATTGGACAGACTTCGAGGGAACTAGGTGTACTCGAAGCTATCCAAAAGTTCTTATATAAGTTACCCCCTCACGGGCCCGTAAAATAAAAATGTTACACATTTTTATTTTTATGGGGGGCCGTTCGGCCCCCGGTATTTAGCCCCCTCTTTTTTTTTTCAAAAAAAAAAAGAGGGGGCCTGGGAGGTGAATATTTAGTAAAAAGAAATAATACTAATCTAGTAAAACTTGAGACATATAATCAAGCCCAAGGTCGATCTTATAAACCTATGGCAAGTATAACAGTAAATCAAACAGATTTTTTAATTAATGTTCTTGTACCTTTTTTTGATAATTTAATCTGATTAAGTAAAAAGGAAAAGGATTATAAGGACTGAAAATTAATTTTAAATATTATAAGTCAAGGTAAACATTTTACTGATGAAGGTAAAGAGCTAATATCTTTAATTAAGAATAGAATTAATGCTAATAGATTATCTACCAATTTAGCTAATGAAAGGGAAGAAGATAGTGCCCTAGATGTAAAGGCATTAAACCTTTTATCTAGTCCTTCTAACTATTAAGTGCAATCAGACGGTAAGATTTTAATAAAATCCTTAGGTACTTTCCAAAAAGGTAGAGGAAATATTGGTGTTAAAATCTTTGATGATAAAGGTACAATTATTTATACATTTGATTCAATAAAAGATTGTGCTTTATTTTTTAATGTTCATACTAGAACTATAAATAGAAGATTAGAAAAAGGTTCTTTTGTATAGTTTGAAGGTAAAAAATTGGTATTCAAACGAGAAGTACCAATTTTACCTTAAAAATAAAAAAAAAATCTAATTAAAGGTCTATAATGGTTTATAGCCAGCGAGCTATTAATTGCTGCATGTCTTTTGACTGATCGTGCAGAAGTAGCTATGCTGGTGGAGCAATAGATAAGAGAGATTTTGATAAATCTCTTAAGGCCTATTTGTGAGAGTGAACCTCTTGCTATATACCATCAAATTGACGGGGATCCCCATAAGCAATTTAAACCAAACTGACCTAGTAATAGAGTTGGTGGCACAGGTAATGACTCGTGGTAAGGTAAAATCTAAATTGCTATACGAAAGTTAAGTGGGCAATCCGCAGCCAAGCTCCCTATATGTTATCGGTGTGCAGTTCATCGACTAAAAGTTGGTTGGTGCGATTTTATATTTTCGTGCTTAAGATATAGTCAAACCCTAGCCCCCTCTTTTTTTTTATTAAAAAAAAAAAGAGGGGGCAAGAAAAAATACAGAAGAATAAAATATTTGATAATTTATTAAAAGAGGGAAGGGAGGGACCCTTCCCTCCCTTCTTATTCTATCATTTTTTATATTTTATTGTTCGTAAATGGGTGGTAATATTTAGCAATATTATTCGCCCCTCTTTTTTTTTTAATAAAAAAAAGAGGGGCCGGGAGAAGGACCCTAACTCAGCCTAATTGTAAGGGCAGAAACTTATTAACATCCTTACATATGGTAAAGGGGTAGATTTGCTATCTACATGTAGGTAGAGGAATGTATTACGGTTCTTACCGCGCACCCAGAACACTTACATGAGTAATTGGGACAATTATCTTAATTGTAATGATCGCTACAGCTTTTTTAGGTTATGTTTTTTCTGCAAATAGCCTAACATGAATAGATTATGATTCTGCACATTATTTATCTTTACCTATTGTAGCTTCTGTACGATTAAGGCGTATCATAGACAAATATAAGCTCACTCCTAAGAGTATTTGAGAAGAATTACATAATCCTCGACCCCCCCTGGCCTGGCAAGAAGCCTTTTTTATTATTATTTTTATTTTTTTTAATTTAAAATTTTCTGCGCTTCTCTTCCCTCCGGATAGCGATGCTGCGCTGGTCCTTTGACCTGCAGGTCAAAGGAC